>PVKS010044307.1:0-14389 GCA_004027875.1 Aplodontia rufa
CCAAGGATTAAACCAAGGCTCACTTAACCACTGAGCCACATCCCCAACCCATTTTTTTATTTTTCATTTTGAGACAGTGTCTTGCTAAGTTCCGTAGGACCTTGCGAAGTTGCTGAGGCTGACTTTGAACTTTTGGTCCTCCTGCCTCAGCCTCCCACATTGCTGGGATCACAGGTATGCACTACTGCACCTGGATTTCAGTTTCTTTTTTAATTGGACAGTCAGCTCACTGAAAAAGACAAAACAAAACAGCCAGCTATGCTGTTTCATTCCCATCACTGTCCAAGGTCCTAGCACATAGTTGAAGATAATAAATACATATTGAATGAAAAACCTTAACTTTTTCCCTTTGAACTGTGCCATATTTTTCTTGAATGGATACATTGTTCCCATATCCTGCATTTGCTTATTACATCTTCTGTATATACATAGTAAAACAGAATTTCCCAAACATGGAAGCTTCTTCCTGTCCTAGATTTTAAAAAAGAAAGAATAAGAAAATATTTTTCATGTGTTCAATGAATGTTTTGCATTATGTATGTTAGTGTTCATTGTAAGTACAGAACAAAGACAGTGGCTTGTTTGTTTTGTTTTTTTTTTAAGAGAGAGGGACAGTGAGAGAGAGAGAGAGAAAGACAGAATCAACTATTTAGTTTTTCATGTGGCCTTCGTTGCACCGAGACTTTGCTGTGTACATGGTGCTGGGGTTTGAACTCATGTACTTGCACATGCCAGGCAAGCTCCGTAACCGCTGAACCACCACTCCAGCCCCAGGACTGTGATTTTTAAATGCATTTTTTTGATATTGTCTCCCCAGCTCCCCACATCCCTTCATCCAGAACACACCTGACACATAATTAGTGTTCAATTGAGTTTCTGTGGAATGAGATAAAGAATAATACAATTAAGTTGCCATATTCACTGTGTGTATCTACATGTGCCTTAATAGCATATGCATATAGTTATCTACCCAGCATTGTGTTTAAAAATAATCACAAACAAAATGGAAACTGTGTTTGAATAAAAAATAATCAAGTCAGGGCTGGATTGACGGCTGAGCTGTTGGGGCTCTTGCCTGGCACGTGCAAGGACCCTGGTTTAAACCCCCAGCACCACATGCACAACTAAGTGTCAGAGAAACAAAGGTCAGATGAAAATATAAATAAAGCTGATTCTCTTTCTCTCTCTCTCTCACCTCTCTCATCATCATCATCATAATTAAAGACAAGTTCATTTATCTCAGATATCTTCCCACAGTATTTCCCCATCTATGACGTATCCTGTAGAAATTTGTATCTCTGAATCAGTTGACGTATGGAGCTAGGAGTGGACCTAAGGCAAAGTTGGAGGTTTTTCCTGCTTTAATCCTGTATTCACTTTCTTTTGGGAGGAGGAGGATTATAAACACACATTGTTTCATTTCCACAACTTGGAGCATTACCCTTTAAAGTGTCTAACTTGTGAATGTCTTCCAGCAGTTGCCTTGCCACTTAAAAGCTATAAAAATTCCAGGAGATTTCATAGTTCTAAATTTTTAAAAAGAGAATAAAAATCACTTTGGGTTATCCATCAAATGAAACTTCTCAAATTTCTACAAGTAAACAGTCTTTCAGAAGGTCACCCTTTTCTCTCCATCTACTTTCTTTGAGAACTAAATCTATTTTTTATTCTCATATAGTGCATTATGTAACTACTGTTCATTAAAATACTGGGGGGGGTTACTTACACTCCAAACAAGCAACTTATGTTTATTTACAAGTTCATTACAGCCTCTATCCCTGTTGTCAAAATGAAATAAGCCAACAGTTCTTTTCTTATTCTAATAAAAAGAACATGGCAGTAGATTTAGGAAGCCCCAAATTCAGTTAACTTCTAGTGGCTTCAAATCTCTCACCTACTAAATTGAAATAGTAATATTTGCCCACACCTATTATATTTGTGCATTGTTTTTTGAGGCAGCAATGAAATGAAAGAAGGAACTTTGCAAAGCCAAAATTGCTTTTATGCGTTCAAAGGTCTTACTAGGCATAATTTTGCAAACTTGCTTTGTTAGTGTTGATGGCTTTCAGACTTCATTTAGTAGAAACAAGTAGGTTTTATTAGCCACATTTATTTCTCCTCCCATTTGGAATTCAATTAGATGTTAATGATTGGGAAGAGGAGGAGTCTCATTCTATAGAAAGACAGCATTTAGAGTCCTCACTTTCTTTGTTTAGTCCAGTTTTAATTTTTCCATGGGTAATAGCAATTACAGATGTCCAAAAAACTCATATATATTTCTTTCCTCAACAAGCTAATTTACTATTTCCTTGTCCTTCCTAAGCTTTCTTTTTTGTACTTCCTAACTTTTTTTTTTTCATTTTGATCCTTGACTGCTGACCTGTTTCTTAAAAAATGTTTTTGAGATTTGTTCATGATTCACCTTGTACATATTGAGCATGTTCTATGGCCATGCATTGGATAAAAACAGATAAAGGATCTGCTCACATGCAGCTGACTGTCTACTGGAAGGACAGGCGGTGAATATCAAGGAGCATAAGCATGCTTCGTGAGCTGTGCAGACATGAATAGAGAGTGACGCTGCACCATAAGACTTGTGGGGGCGGGTGCATGTGCCTAGTTGGGTAAGTGAAGGGTTCTTTGAGGCATAGCCCTTTCAGCTGAGACCTGAAGAAAGAGAAGGTACCACATGGGAAGAAGGGTGAGGAAATGAGGGTGGGAGACAAGTGTCCCATGCTCAGAGGCCTATGGCCTATCTCTGTCTCTAAAAGAGGTTGATGAGCAGCTTCTGGAATCTAGAACAAAGAAAACAGACCCCTGGAATTCTGAGCATTTGTACAGAGGAGATGGCTGAGGAAATCCTGAGGTGTGCCTTCCTCCTGTGGCCCTTTCTCTTTTCTTTAAAACCTGAAATGTCTGTTTTCTCCTTTCCTTTTTCCTTTTAGCACGTTCATGGAACGGAGAGAGATAGAAGGGACTTGAAACTCTAGGTCCTTTGCTGGCCTGCTTACAGAAATAAGCCACATTCCCGGCTGTCCTCTGTGTTCTTTTCTCCACTGGCCTTCCTCTGTTTATTTCCAATGTATCAGCTTTAGGAACAAGTCCCCTCTACCACGTCTGGGTAGAATACAGTACTTTTGAAAACACCAGATTCTGTCTTGAGAGTTTCCCTCAGAGTACACATGTGTCCCCATCACCCACAAGTCATCCATCATCCTGTAACTTCCCAGTGACCGAGTTGCAATGAAATAAGTGTTAAGCTGGAAAAAGCATGCTGGTGGCAAGTGTGACAGAGCTTCAGGAGGAAAACAAAGGGACCTGCTGCGTGGCTTTTTCCAGCTTGACATCATTAACCCTTTGACTTCATCCAGTGAACCTTGACTTTCTAAAAACCAAAAGGGCCAGGGAGCTCCCTGTAAATGATGGCCAATGACATTAATAAACTCCAGAAATACAGAAAACATAACATTCCAGATCCCTAAATTGTAATTTATTGCTCCAAATGTATTTTTTTAGCACCATATCAAGGGGAGAGATTCATGTTTATATAATTATGCATATTTCAAGGAATATAATCCTGATATATTTTGCATTCCAAGTAAAGCCATATTTGTAGGAAGTACATTGTTTATCTTAGAAATTGTTGTGCCAGGGCTGGAGTGGTGGCTCAGCAGTTATGGTGCTTTGCCTGGCATCCACCAGAATGCAGGTTCAAATCCCAGCACCACACATACAATAAAGTGTCAGAGCAACAAAAGTCACATGAAAAACTAAATAAAAATTTATTTTTTTCCTCTCTCTCTCTCACATATAGTCCCTCTCTCTCTTAAAAAGAAAAAGAAACCATTGCCATCTTAACTGCTAGAATGCTGGTACAGTCTTATGGAGAATTTTAGGCCTATTGGTCACAGAGATCCTTGAGCACTCTGGGCATTTGTGATGGTTCCTGTTTCCATAATGTGTGGCATAATCTCTCATGGGTTTCATTTCAGGGTGACCCTGGATCATCTGCTGCAGGAATTAAGGTAACTGCAGTCATGAAAGTGTTCCTGCCGCAGGGATCCCAGTGTTGATGGTATAAGCCTCTACTTTCTCTTGCTGTTTCCCAACACTGGTGGTTATAGTTCTGTTCCTGTTTGCCCTCAATAATCAGCCTCCACACACAGCAGGGATAACTGTGGGAAACCCAGTGAAGGTTTAAATAAGAGGGCCTGACTTCTGGAAATGTGCATTTATATGTGAGCCATGGGTGTATTCACAACAATAAGTTTCCCTGTGTCTAATGAAATGTAGAGGAGGAGAATAAAGGGAATAAAAATGTGATCAAGAAGCCTGGGCCATCTCTGTGAAAGTGCCCAGAGGCCTAAAGGTTTTGGAGTGTTCTTGTAAGTCTGCCCTTTTCACCTTTGGTTTTCTTTGTCCAGGGAGAACCTGGAGAATCTGGTCGTCCAGGGCAAAAGGTAATATCTCTATCTCCAGTGTGTTCTTTGTACTGTATGTTTATGGTCCATTGCATAATATGAAAACGATTATTGCATAATGATGTAGGGTCCATGGTTTGCACAGAGTGTTATTGTTTGGTTTGCATTTTAATTTGTTTTATTTTATTTTATTTTGGTGCTACGGATTGAACCCAAGACCTTTTCTTGCTAGGCAAGCACTCTACCACTGAGCTATATTCCCAGCCCTATTTTGCATTTTAAAAGGTCTTGATGCTGTCGGTTGCAAAATGTGAAAACAAACTCTGGTCATATAAAAGGATACGTTATGAAGTAGAGTCCACATATACTCAACTGTCTGAAACTAACAAAGATCAGTTGGGTTGGAATCCCACAACTTACCTTGCATGCTTAAAAGTAACATGCATGTTTCGATCTTTCATGAGAAGAAATGAGTGTTTACTAAACTGTCTTTAATAGAGAGTGATGGA
This sequence comes from Aplodontia rufa, assembly GCA_004027875.1. Classification (NCBI taxonomy): domain Eukaryota; kingdom Metazoa; phylum Chordata; class Mammalia; order Rodentia; family Aplodontiidae; genus Aplodontia; species Aplodontia rufa. Next base: position 4,931 of record PVKS010044307.1, read on the forward strand.
AAGTTCCTTCAACTTATACCCCTTTTCTGTTCACTGTCAGGGCATCCCTTCTGAAAATTTATGTGATTCTGCCTGTGTCTTGAGTGTTGTGTTATACACACTGTTTGCTAATAACCTAAATTATCTTAGAGACACTGGCCATATCAATTTAACTATCGGTATGACTTATCATTTGTACTTCTCCAACAACACATCAGAGGACACACAGTGGCTATGTTTAGATTCATATTCTCCTTTGAGTCTGAGGCAGGAAACAAGTGTTAGCAGTTTATCCTCTGAGCATCTGGATATCAGTGCCCAGGGAAGTCGGATTTCAGATAACAGATGGATTGTAGCTAACAAAGAAATGTGAATTCCACATTAAGTGAAATCTCCTAAGATCATGTCTCTGACTTTGTCCATCAGTAGCTGATGTGGTAGCAAAAATATGAATAAAAAGATAGAATTTACCTCATTAGCCAAAAGGGGAAGAAGGAATAAACTTCATTATAGTAGTTTAGAACTTTAAGACATGGCAAATTGTGATTTTACTGTCCTGAAGTCATTGAGGGAGCCTTTTTATTTTAAACACTTAGGATGGAAGTAATTTATGAAAGTTCTCTTGTATTCTTTTAACATTTCTCTAATTTAAAGACAGATTTTTCTCTTAAAACTAAAAATCTTAATGATTCATCAGGCCCAATTCCAGGAAAAGTTGAGATTTTTTTCCAAAGAGCCTTGCAGAACTCTGCAAATTTTACTGTTTTACTCCTAAGATTGCCATCTGATCTTTAGTTTTTAAATTTGGAGTTATTGAGACAGAGTTCCATGTTCTTCTTTGTTTTGAAAAGAGAATTAATCTTCTTAGGTGATCTAATTTTAGGTCCCTTCATCTTTAAAAATAAAAAAAAATTTTAATTGCTCTCCAAATCTGTGATTTGGTAAAAAGAAATGTCTGCAAGATTGTCCTGTCTCTAAAATACAAACCAAAAGCAACGCTGTTATAATATATATAGGCTCAACTGTTCGCAGAGTGGGAGAACCAAATTGATCTCCAATTGCTTTGATAAAACCTTGCCTTATAATGAATATTTAGGAATAAAATAAAGATTAATTCTGAAGGTTTTATACATTTATGTATAGAAACATTGGATTTCCTTTGCAATTCATTAAAAATTAGTTTTAAATTACATTGAAAGAAGCAGTAGATTGATTTAAAATCTTACAACCCTTCTCAGTTAATATGAGTCCTGAAATGAACAGCATATTTTTCATTGATATTTAGACCAAATTCTACCCTTTGATACAATCTCTCTTTCCCACAATAATACGACTTCCTTTGTCTGATGTCGGGATTTGGCAATACTTACCCCAACATTGATTTAAAAGTAAAGGTTTCCATGCGTGCTGCTCACTTATGTTAGAAAAGTGACCAACTGAGCTGAGTTCAGAGTCAGTTCTAGAGATTTTCTGTGGCGTTCTGCTCACCACTGCAGAACCTTGCCATGAGCTCAATGGCCCTGATGCCCCTGCATTTAGGGGCATCCCCAGAAAAGTAAAATTGTCAAGACACAACATAAGCCCAGCGTTTAGCTTTCCACTGTGTGAGATTTAGAGTCATATTCATAATGAAGAATGATTTTGTTGGCTTTGTTTCGTTTATAGCTTCAACAATGGAGTGTGTGATGGGCATGTGAGTTGAAGTGTCTGTGGGCTTGAAGAATGAACGTAGATTTATAAATTAGGCATTGTGTTTCATCACATGGTTCTTTCCTTCCTAATGTTTCTACATCTTTTTAAAGCATATATTTTCATTGTAAAGAGGAAAAATCACTTGATCCCCCCATCAAAAGGGACCCTCACCCTGGAAGTCTGGGGCACTATCAGAGGGACAAACAAGGAAACAGCATCCTCATTGTGAGGGTTTCTCAGAATGTACCATGAAGAGGGAAAGAGAAAGCAATTATAAGATTAAAAGTACAAGATTTCTTTGTAAACACTACAAGTATTCTGAGAATGAGATAAGAAATTAATTTTTAATTATGACTCAGATCTGACCCACCAGCTGTGCATGCCCAAGAACTCAGCTCAGGGAAGCTTCTGAGCCAAGGCACAGATGAGATGGAGAAGTCGGCTGAAAGCTATCACTTAGATGGAAGACGAACTTTCATGGTGTAATGATGGAGAATTATACAGGAAGAAAGGTCTTCCTAAAAATGGTCAGAGATATTCCACAAAGGATAATGTTAAATATAATCTTTCATTATGTCAGCTAGCACATGAAGTAAATAGAAATTTGGAAAGGTCAAATTTATTAAAATTCAAAACTATGGAATATGAGCTTCAAAAATATATTTCACTAAAAAAAGATATTTTTGACCTACCACATACACATACAATATGATGTAGAAAGAAGCTGAATGTTCAAAGTCTCAAAAGACTTAAAAGATATTCCATATTTTATTTGTCTTTCTTATTGTTAGAAAATAGGAGTATGTGTTCACTTATACAAATGTGCCCATAAATTCTTTAAAATAGTCAAAAGTCTTTCCCTTTCCTCCCAACAAATTAAAAGCCAGTCCTTTTAATTTGTTGGGAGAGATGACAATTTTTATTGAAAAATTGTATTATGACCTATACATTACCACCACTGTTTCATATGGGATGTATCCAAAATGAATTTGGCAGGATTTTTCTAAAACAATGCATAGTTTTATTGGTTGTATATTCTACTGCAATTTACTGTTTTCAACAACTTTGTGCTTTCTTTTTTAAGAAAGGAGAGCTTTCAGTAGAATATGAATATAAGCTCTTTCTAGTGGAGGCTCTTAAATTTAGTGGTGAAAGAAAAAGAAAAAAGAAAATCAAATGTATAATGTTATAACTGTGTAAAGTTTAATCTACTCAGATAAATAGTCTTTGGAATAACAAGTTCTTAATAATCATTCTGTTTTGGCTTAATCTCATCTAATTAATAATGCAAATTTTCATTTACATAATTTTGAACAGAATAGTTTTTCTTTTGCATTCCTGAAGTACCTTAAACCCAAATCATCAAGAAAGTCGTTTGGTTTTTTTTTTTGTTGTTGTTGTTGTTTTGTTTTTTTGGTCTACTCACACAGCTTAGCGAACAGTATCTGAAGTCATTTCATGACAGTCATCAGAGTAAATTATGGCTCTTCATAATTTGAAAGTAGTAATATTCAGGATGGAAAATCTGGTTGTTCTTGGTAGAATTACCTTGGAATGAGGATTATTAAAGCATTTATATACAAAGAAGTACCTCCTTCTTCCACTTTATTAATGCTCCTAGCTCATTTTGTATGATTTTCACCCCACTGACTATCATAAAATGGATTCTTTTACCTTCAAATGTTATTTCCACAAATCATAGTCATCATCCCAACTCAGGGCAGACTTTTTATTTGTTCCTGTGATTCCTTTGTGCTTCTTTATTGGAATTCAGGAGATTTTCTGAGCAATGTAACCTCTTGCCACTATACTTTGTGCTTAAAATAATGTAGACAATTCTGTGAAAATGAGAAGGTTTAGCCTGACTCCAGTGTGCTCACCAAATACGTACCACTTAATCTCAGACCTGTATTCAGGAACAGCTGCATGGTACCATTAGCCCTAAGCTGCTAAGCAGGTTGCCCCAACTCAACAATTGTCAGAAGCGCAGACCAGAGTTAATACGGTCTTAACCATTTATTTATCTTCTCATTGTTCAGGAATGGAAAGGAAATCTTACTATACTTTTAAGTGAGCAATACTTTTCATGTCTATTGTGTGACCATCTGTTCATACAGCCAACTCTTGATTACCTGAGGTGAGAGTCCTGGAATAGGATGTATTATTAAAGTGCATGCAGAAGGCCCATTTTAGCAAATAGATCCAGAAAGCCATTTACCAAAGGAGGGAAAAATCTAGTCATTCCTCCTCCTTTTTCTCCTCATTGGCTTCTGGTAGAGAGGCCAATGATCAGTGAATGCAAGAAGAGGGAAAAATCCTTAAAAATCTGCAAAGGGGTCACCCAATCCCTGAATCAAGAGTTGACTGAGCTCATAATCTCACCAGACTTCTTGAACCTAGAGAGGATGTTTGGTATATATTTATATATGCCAAAAGTATGCAGCTGGGAACATGTTTTTTTCCAGATGCTGTGACTGAATGAATATCATTCTATAATTCTATATGATTTTCCTATGTAGGGTGAACCAGGGCTTCCTGGGCTTCCTGGACTTCCGGGGATAAAGGTAAATACTGCACTGATAGTCTTGGTTTCATAGAATTGTTATTATAAGAGACACCCAAATTGGAAGAAAAAAGGGGAAAATATGAAAACTATGAAGTATAATGCTGTTTTTTAAACACTCCCTAGCCATCTTGCCAAATTAAATTTTTTAAATTAAAAATTAAGCACAGGTACTTAAAGTTTGTCCTTGCTGTCTCGACTGTATGTTCCACTATTTAGCATACTCTTTCCCTTAAAAAGTGTAAATGATACTTCACTTGAAATCATACAAATTTTTCAAAATCTAGAATGCCTCTTTACCTTCACATTTTAATTTTATTCTTAAGATCCTTTCAGATTTGGACCAGAATTGAAGTCTTAATAACATCCCCATAAATCAAACATAAGGCAGCTGTTTTTATGATTCACCCATTATAATAATCCCTCTAAAATAGTTGTGTTCCCACTTCCTGTTAATAATTCCCACTGCAAACTACAAATCAAATTTGTTTTAAAGTTTTCATATGGCAACTGATGAAAATTAAAGTTCTACTGCCTTAGTTATAGTTACTCCTTTAAAATAAAATTATTTTTTAGAAAATCTATTCTAGAACTATTGGATGGGTCACATGATGCCAATGCATTTTTCCTTACATTGTTCTCCTCTTACAAAGTTTTAGTGTTTATTATTCCAATCAAAAGTTAATATTTCTACTTTCAGTGTGAGGGTTCTGTATACTGTTTTTTGAACATTCTGCTTAGAGTGACTTAAATAAAAATGTGATTTTAGAATGGAAGTATGAAATTGTTAAGTTTCAAAAGATTATATAGTACAATATGTAATATTTTATGAGTACAGTATGTCTTCTAGGTTGGCATTCATTTTAGTCAGCTTTTTCGCTGCTGTGACTAAAAGACCCAACAAAAACAATTTTAGGTTGAAAAGTTTATTTTGGGGCTCATGGTTTCAGAGGTCTTAGTCCATAGATGGCCAGCTCCACTCCTTGGGGCTTAAGGTGAGGCAGAACATCATGGCGGAAGAGTGTGGCAGAGAGAAGCGCATCAAGGCATGGCTCCTTTAGGCAGAGGGAGAGAGTTCCACTCCGCAGCTACATAATATATACCTAAAGGCACACCCCCACAATGACCCACCTCTTCCTGCAACACCCTACCAGCCTATCAGGGGATTAATTCACTGGTTGGGTTAAAGCTCTCGTAATCCAGTCATTTCACCTCTCAGCCTTTTCGGGTTGTCTCACATGTTGAGTTTATGGGGACACCTTTCATCCAAACCATAACAGCACTCAAGAACTTTTGGTTTGGGTTTTTGTTTGATGTTCCCAGATTATTATTTAAAAAGTTCAGATATGTCCTTTTAATATACCTTTAGTCTTTGACTTCTTCAGTGAAAAGTACTCTATGACAACAGTTGACCAAAAAGTCACTTCCTCAAGAATAATTTCACAAATTCATATGTGATTTCATATTGCAGAGTTTATTTATGGCACTTCCTTGCTGTCTTCCACACATTAAAAATGGCAGCTTTTTATAAATGATTACAAGATCATAAATTTTTGGATGAATTTTAAAAAGTGATATTAGTATTAATTTTAAAAGCTGGTAGCATTATAAATCAGTATAAAGGCATTAAAAGGAGGAACATTTGAAGGGCCAGGCAGAGTCTCTGAAGCAAATGATATGTACATGTAGAGATATGTTTTATTACTATTTGGTATCATCATTTTAATGTTATATTTCTACCATGAAAAATGTCCCAATGGACCCTGGGCATTTCCCTAGTCATGTGCAGACTAGTCTGAATATTTTGAGCCTCTTCAAATTGGGAGGTAGTTGGTGATTTGCTACCTCCCTTAAATGCTTGCATTTCTCAGGCAATTGCTGGACATACTTTAAGATCTTGTAGTGCTGGTATTTTCTTTTGTTTTCTATCCCTGACTAGTGACTGTAGTAAGAATCTGTCACTTGACAAAAACTCTTTTCATTATTCCCTAGAGATATTTAATGTATTTGTCAAGTACCATTTGGGCAGCTATTCAGTATTTAATTGAAATCACAGGTTTTATTTTTGGTTTAATAAGCTTTTTCTTCTCACTCTAATTCACATGCAAGATATGCTTTCCTTATAACATGACAAGTGCTGAGTATAAATAATTTTGAAAAGGAAACATTTTAAGAACCCATTAAGATCATTGGTAGTCACTGGATATTTATAAATGTTGAGTTAAAAGTTTATAATCTTATGATATAGCTTCATTAATTTGTGATGTTCTTTTTTCCTTTAATTTACCTTACTTCTATTAACTGTTAAGAAGTTAGGACAAGTTAACCGTGATTTAATAGTTCAAGAGACTAATAGGATTTCAAAGATGAAACAGTTATGTATGGGTATTGAATGTGTGGTAGCAAGAACATTAGTTGTAATCTTACTAGACTTGTCTGTTTATTTATGCCTTGGAAGTGCTTCCTGTTGCCATTCGTCTCTTCTTATCTGATGGTAATACGTACAGCATGTAAATGCCATCCGTTATTTCTAAGACATTGAGGAAACCAGCCATGACATACCAGGGAAGCTTTGATTCACCACCTGTTGCTCTCGGGGAATGGTTGGAAACTTAATGAGCATCCACATGCCTTCCACAGCTCTCAGGAAATGAGCAAAGCACCTAAATACAGACAGCAGACTCATCCATCCATCACCTCAGCATCCCACTCAGAGGAAAGTGCTAACACCATAGGCACACATAGTAAACGTCACTAAGAGCAGGCGTTAACTTAATTTCCAACTACTCTTAAGCTTCCTGCACAAGTATTTGAAAGTCCTTTCACCATGTGGAAGGCATTTGGAATTCCTGTTTCATGCATTCATGGTTCATATAGTGTCAAGATGTTCAACTGGGAAAATTAAATTATGTACAATGTACCATATGCATATCAATCTTCTGGAATAAGGTTTGAGTCCAGAAAATTAGTTTTTTGGACAAGTCTTCAGATAGATATTTTAAATGAATAAAAATTATTAGCATTTCTGATAATAAAGGGTTCTAAGTTCCAAATTTTTAAAGATTCATTCTCTACATTTTTTTTAATGTAAATATATGGTTCACCCCTCCTTGTGGTTACACGTTGCCAATAATTAAACAGCTTAGACCTGCAACTTCAGAACAAAGATCCAGTGTGCAGATCCTGGTTCTCTCCCTTATCAACGTGTGATCTGGGGCAAGTTCCATAATTTCTCTGTGCTTCAGTTTCCTCGTAAGATGCAAATCATCATGGATCATAACAAAGTTGTGAGAATTAAATGAATTAATCTGTGTATAGCTCTGAAAGTACATCTCACGAAGCATATCTTTGGCTATGTTAGATCTTTCTGTTGGGGAAGCTCAGAATATGGGGAACAATGGCTATGCATCTGTTCTATGTGGTCTTTTCTTATAGGAGTAATTTTAGCCTATATTACATAAAGCCATTTGCACTCTACAGGTTAATTGATGTAAACTGTGAAAACTACTTTGCAGTGATGGGTGAATGTAACCTTCAGATCACTGACACCACCCACTTTCTCCTTATACATGATGTCACACCACTTGCCTTTCCTATTACCCAAGTGTATTCTAGGAACAAGGGACAAAGGGGCACAGTGTCCAAGGGATAAGACATAGCTCTGTCAAAGTTCCTTCCTGACACCGTTCACAGGCAGAGCAAACATAAAACTTGACACATACTGTATGGATAGAAATTCTCCAGTCAGTGTTGGTCGGCCCAAGGTATTTTTCACAAATATTGATTTCAGTGCTTGCTTTTCTCTTCTTGACGTATACCACTAGTCTATCTCCCGCAGAAAGTAAATTAGAAAAAAAAAAAGGTAGGGTAAGGGAGATATAATGGAGTTTTTTTTTTTTTAATGGCATCAAATCAGAAAAAAAAACAAGTCATTTAGTGACAATGAAATTTTGGCAGTATATCTGCGCTCTAAGCTTGATGGCTTTCACATTAGTGACAATTTGACATTTAGATCAACACCTTAAGGACTGGGAAGGTCTGCGACAGTCACTAACTCTTTATACCATGTCATACGGAATCAACTTTGACATGAAATTATATGAAGACTAACTTTGACAGGTGGCAGAAACATTCTCTTTGGCTTTCTTTCTTTCTTTCAAGAAAGAGGGACAGTGAGAGAGGCAGAGAAAGACAGAAGCGATTTTTATTTTAGTTTTTCATGTGACTTTATTTACTCTGACACTTGGTTGTATACGTGGTGCTGGGGTCTGAACCTGTGTACTTGTACATGCCAGGCAAGAGCCATAACCGCTGAGCCACCTCTCCAGCTCCATCACTTTGGCATTCTTAAATATACTGCTCAGCAATCTAACAAATGTATTTTCTACATTCATTGGGGATGAGGATCCTTCCTCAGAAATATTAAGAAATAACAGAGAGGGGCTGGAGCAGTGGCTCAGCAGTTTCAGCGCTTGCCTGGCAAGCATGAGGACCCGGGTTCAAACCCCAGCACCACGTACACAACTAAGTGTTAGAGCAACTAAAGCCATGTGAAAAACTAAATAAAAGTTGTTTCTTTCTCTGTCTCTCTCACTGTCCCTCTCTCTTAAAAAAAAAATCTTTAAAAAAAAAAAGAAAAGAAATAACAGAGGAAAATTTGGGGGAGTACTATGAGATGTGGAATTAATTCCTAAAAGAGAAAAACAAAAGAGAAGAAATACTAGTCAAAACGATAACATCATGTTATTGCTACTTAAAATTACTTCCTGCTTGCACAGAATCCATCTAAGTTGAGTAATTTAGAGTCCAATTAGGAAACTTATACAATCAGAAATCAGAGATTTTTAGCAGCTGAAATGAAACCCACAGTAAATATACAAAATGTGCTTTCATGATGTAATCCTGTTTTTAAAAAAAATCAGGTATGTTTTCTGGATTTTAAATAAATCTGCTATTATAGTTCATTTTTGACAGAGTCACCAAGATATTTTAATTTAAACTCAGATTTGATCTTCTTAAGGGAAATAAGTGTTTTAGGAGCAGACTATACTTTCTCATTCCATTTTTTTTCTCTTCAATAATTTTATAAATCAGTCATTACCAAAACTGGATGTCTACAGGTTCTTATTACAACATTGTTATTGCTGTAATCCTCAAAAGTAAGTATCATGCTGACTTGAATTCTAATTAGCCTTTAAGCAAGAAGAATATTGTTTGGCTAATGC
>PVKS010044308.1:0-14385 GCA_004027875.1 Aplodontia rufa
TCTCCTTCCTCTTCACTAGAGGCAAGGCTTTTTACATTTAGAGTCAAGGCTATTCACATTTTCTCTCTTTGGAGTCCCTGTTTCTACTGCCGAGGCTTTTCTTCCTCTCTTACTGCCTGCATGTTAGGTTTTCTTCTGCCTCTGCTACTGCTGTTTCTCTGTCTCAGCTTCTTCTGCTGCTCTCCTCTCTGTCTCTGCTGCTTCTCTGACTAGTGGCTACTCTTTTGCCCTGTAGGCCCAGTATTTATCTGTTACAACAACCAGTAGGGATACAGTGCAAACACGTTCAACCAATTGTAACAAATGAGCGGCCAAATAGCTTAGTCATTCGGTCAGGCAGTTTGCTAATTACAAGCCAGCTGGGCCTCTTAGCGTTGTTTACCACCAATTCTTTTACAAGCCAGCTGGGCCCCTTACAGAGTTGTTTACCACCAATTCTTTTCTCTGGCATCCGCTGGCCAGGCGTCATGTTTGCCTTAGTCTCCAACACAGTAAGAAAGTTCTCCTGATGGGGGTCTCATCCTGTGATCTAATGTTCATCGTATTTTTGTGGTTTTACTTCTTAAGTTGTCATTCTTGATATGTTGCTTAGGGATAGGTCTGGTGTATATAAATTTTTCAACTTTGAATCTTTATCCCTGGTGCATAGTAGATATATAAGAAATACGTATTAAATGAATGAATAATGAATGCATGAATGAAGAGGCAGAATTTACATTTAATTTTGAAGGAAGAACTTGCATTTGAAAGGAGATAGGACTTGCATTTGAAAGGAGATAGGAAGGATTTGAGGGCAGAAGGAAGAATAGAGGGGTTGGAGTGGTGGCTCAGCAGTTAAGGCATTTGCCCAGCATGCGTGAATATATGAGTTGAAACCACAGCACCATGTACACAACGAAGTCTTAGAGCAAGGAAGGCCACATGAAAAACTAAATAAAAAATTGTTTCTCTCTCTCTCTCCCTCTCTCTCTCTCCCTCTCTCCCTCTCTCTGAAAGAAAGGAAGAATAGAAGTTGATGTATGGTGTAAGAATTCTTGTGTCTGGGGAGGTGGATTATGGACTAAATTATTTTGATGAAGAACCTGATATAGGAAAATAATATAGGTTAAGATTGGATATGATATATACAACATTGGGAAGACTCTCTATTGTTATTAAATTGCTCCATAGCATGGGCAAGACATACTTATCCATATGTATTACTGTTTAAAATAAGGATAGGAACAGATCATTCAGGAAATACAGGTACATATTTTGAAGTAAATTATATGGGATATTTACTTTATAATGTTGTATAAAAGAAACAATGTGTAAAGCCTCTAAAACATGAAAATATTCTTAGAGAACATTGTTTAAAAAGATGTTTCCTAAAATATTAATGATGGCTCTCTCTAGGTGATATATAATCTGATTATTTTTCATCTTTTTTCAATTTAGTCAGTGTCTCTTCAGTAACCTAGGGGTGATTTGTAAAGGATAGTGACAGTTGGAATGGAGAGGGAAAAATAAATATGGAGAGATATTTTGAAGACAGAATAGGAAGGACTTGGGGTATTAGTGAAGGGGACATAAATATGATGTTAGGGTTTTGAGCCAGTTGGTACTATTAATAGCAAAATTGGGAGAGATCTATACCCTCTTGGTTGGGGTATTTTTGGGACATTTTTCATGGGAAAATTGATTTATTAATGCCAAATTCTTCAACTATTATGTAAATACATGAAATGACAGCTGAACTAGTCATTAAGAGTGAATGAGATCAAGTAAAACAAAGAATAAAGTACTATTTACTTTTTCCTCTCCATTCCAACTGTCACTATCCTTTACAAATCACCCCTAGGTTACTGAAGATGCGCTGACTAAATTGAAAAAGATGAAAAACAATCAGGTTATATATCACCTAGAGAGAGCCATCATTAATATTTTAGGAAACATCTTTTTAAACATTGTTCTCTAAGAATATTTTCATGTTTGAGAGGCTTTACACAGGTACTAAATTGCGGTTTTTCTATTATAGAATTCAACATTGAAAAAAATTTTTAAATTTCAATATTGAAAAAGTAAGTATTCAATTCTCCACTCCACATATTTCTAAAAGAATATGGGCAGATATGATTTGTTCTCATTTGAGAGACTGAGAAAGTGCATCTATGAATATGTGACAACAAATGCCATCATTATGTACAACTATAATGCACTAATAAAAATAAAAATAAAAATAAAAGCCTGAGCAAGAACTAGGAAAATGGAGACAACCGTAGTCAAGTTCAGGTGCTTTCTGAATGGTAGGGGAGGTTTCCGTCTTTGTTGACAACTACGTTGCCTTTTGGTAGGAGGAAATAATCATCGATGATGCTCACGAGCTCCCCTGTGATGGGTTCTTTGGTTGTAGCTCTACTTTTTTAATCCAGCTAAAAAGCAATATGTTTCTAAAAGCTGTAGCAGCTTATTTTTTTAGGTTTAACTAATAACAGTTGAGATGCCATGAAGGATGGCTCAAAATAGGAAATACTATTGTATAATTGAAATAAAAAGGAATATCCTGGAAATAATATGTTTAGTAGTAAGTTTTAGAACTTCTAATTATGCCAGTCTTTTCTCTCCCTAATTACTAATTTTAGATGACATTTCTTTCAATTTAAGAGTTAGCTTGAAATTTGTCTGTTGAAATCATGTTAGAAACTACATATTTCCAGCTCAGTTAAAATTATATGCTATGGAACCTGTATCTTTCCAGGTTCTATAGACTTTGGCAGAAGTGGATTTAGAGTATTTGTGTTTCAGTGATTTTCAGAGGTTAAGATCTTCCTATTGTTTGGGCTGTATACACCTTACAACTTCTGTTTTTGAACTGTTCTGGAAAGGAAATGGTATTTATTTTATTTTTAATAGAAGTGTGTTAGTTATTTCTATTGTAAGAGGTTTAGTGTACCAGATCCTGGAGAGAGATTTAAAAAAGGAGAGAAATTTTACATTTTTATCTCATAGCTCAAATCATGAATTCTGAATAAAGAATAAATGCATTTATTTTCTTATTAAATAGTTTACAAATAGACTGACATATTTTATAATTGGTAACCTGTCTTATAAGCATTTGGTCTTTGAGCTAAGCAGAAAATCCTTGTACTCTATGAAGAAGTAGTTACCTTCCATATTTACTTGACCCAAGACGGAAAGACAAGGCACCCTTCTTTGACTTTGGACTCATTAAACTCAAGTCTTTGTGCTATTCATTAAGTAAGCACACATTACTGTAAGTAAATTTTCCATAACTTTCTGTCCTATAAGTTTTGTTTCTCTCACATGGCTCTCTTCTTTGGCCTATGAAAATCTGGTGTCATTTTTAAACTGTGGTATCTTCCCTGACAAATATACCTTCTCTAGAATCATCATGTTCCTTTGATAAAACAAATTTAGATAATCTAATATCAATGAGTTTTTCTTCTAATAATTCTAGTTATCATTTATTAATCCCATCAGTTTTATTTATAGGAAACAGTTTGAAGTTTACCACTCATTTTAGTATTATATGACATTTGCTTGGTTTAATAGATGCCAATTAAATCTCAAAACTTCTATTTAGTGTTACCTTTAAAAATGCAAAGACAGGGGCTGGAGCAGTGGCTCAGCAGTTACAGCACTTGCCTAGCATGTGAGAGTACACAACAAAGCTTTGGAGCAATAAAAGCCACGTGAAAAATTAAATAAAATTGATTCCCTCTCCCTCCACCCACCCGCATCCCTCTCTCTTAAAAAAAATTTTTTTTTCAAAGACAGGGCTGGAACAGTGGCTCAGTGATCATGGTGCTTACCTGGTGGGGGTTCGAACCCTAGCACCATGTATACAATGGAGTGTCAGAGTAACAAAGGCCACATGAAAAACTAAATAAAAATTGATTCTCCCTTTTTTTCTCTCACTATCCCTCTCTCTCTTTAAAAAAAAAATTGAAGACAATCATCTTTTTGAGGCAGTGTCAGGAAGATCATACATGATCAACAAAAATCTTTTATTAATATTAAAGTGATAAGGAGAAAAAGTTCTGAAATATGACTTACTGAGTTGAGACTTAAATATTTGCTAATGTTATTGTGGCTAAATTAAGATCTTTCTTTCTCTCATCAGCCTGCCATCAGCCAGATTTAGCAAAAAGTTTTACTTACTGATGTTTAGAGTCAGTCCAGAAATACCCAGGAAAATCTACAAAAAAGGTTAAAACTTTTTCAACAGTCCTTTCCAGTCTGGATAAAAAGAAAAATATATATTGCATATAATATTTAATATTTCTATATTGTTAGACCTGGACCACAGATATGGCTTCTTCCTGATTGGCATAATGTTTGAATCACAACCACATAAAACTGTTAATGTTTTAAAGAAACAGAGGGCATGTAGTTTTTGTTTTCTTTGTTGTTGTTTGGTTTTTAAGTAGTAGGTTAAGTTTTCCTAAAACTGAGATCTGAGAGGAACTTTTCTCCTGGTCTTTTATAAGAAGGACATTGTGTGGTGTAGTGAATAACAACCTTGACAAAAGTTGGAAGAAAGGGTCAAATTAGTTGATATATTCAAATTCAAATTCGAAATTAAATAGTTGAATCTTAAGAAAGCCATTGGCCTAGTTTACCCAAATTATTTCTTTTTCCAGTTCTTTGCTACAGTGTAGATATATCCAGGAACCTCCATCAAAAAGGAAAAAAGATGAATTCATTCACTGATGGAATCCAGTGCCTGATGACTCATGAGTTGTTGGGTGTAATTCTTATGACCACTCACTGGTGGGTTGAAGCCTGATTTCCTAACTTTGGAAATTAATCTTTTTTATGTTCTTTTGGGGAGTAGGAGTTGGGGGGATCAACCAAAGCAGCCTCTGTCTTCTCCAAAGTTCGGGGACATAATTTAGCCTTATTGTTCAAGATTCTCTGCCAAAGTTGAGTCTGAGGTAGAGTTTTTTGCTCAGTCTAAACCATGTAGGCTAAATTTGTTTTTCAGCTTAAAGTCAGGAACAGACATAGAATAATGGTGCTGTGACAGTTCCTCAAATTCATAGTATTCAAGTAGGCTGTAAATGGCCTCCTCATGGATGTGTGGGTCCGGAGGAGCCGCAGAGAAAGCCCCTGGGAGTGCAAGTGCTGCAAGTGAAGAAGCCAGCAGTCAGAGAATCTGCTATTGGACTGCATCACATTGGGCTTCAGAGAAAAAGCTGTAGAGAAATGAGATTTGTTTCAAATCTATTTCTGTTTTCATTGCCCTTAGGGAGTTGCTAAACTTAGGAGGAATCCTGTTAAGAATCACTCTTTTAAAAGAAAGGAAACTCTCCCAATATTGTGTCTTTTCATATTTTTGCGTATTCAGAGGTCCTTGCCTAACTTGGATATGTGGATTTTAAGGCATATGTTAATTTCAGCAATGTAGTGTTTAGGGGACAAAGTCAAGAACCTGTTCTTTCCTGAATCAAATTAGAAGCCAACTTCTTCTTGCTGCTGTTGTTGTTTGCTAGATGCTGAAAAATACCAGGAGTCTTTGAGTATGCACCAGTTGCCTATTCACTTGTAGCCTGTTTGTCATTCAGGTGAAAAGGGGAATTTTTAGGGGATAGGACATGACACGTCCCCACCCAGTTTCCTTCTAGCTGCTTAAGATGAGAGCACTGATACAAGTATTCTCACCAACAAAGAAAACATGCTCCATTGCCTTAGCAAATAGTGCTTTATTGCACACAAGTTGAATTTGTCAGATCATGTCTTACCTGTGTCTTCATCATATGCATGTCCTGAGCCAGTCACCATGTTTTCGTTTATAAATTGAAATTCAATATCAGTGTTACAGAAAGCAAAAGTTCTTTCTATGAAGCTTTTCAATATTGAAAATCTTTTGATCCTTACTGTGCGACTATTGAATGTCCCCTCCACACTGTATAGTCTGGCAAATCTTTTTACTCTTAAATAGCATTCTTTGTTTAAAGACAGCCTAGGATTCATTGTAATTCATTGTTTTTCTCATTTCTTAACCTGTAATGTGTTCCAGATGCCGTTATTTTCCTCCTAGATCAGCTACTGATTTTATACTTCTTCCTTGAAAATTAGTTGAGCAGTAGTAGGTCTTGGTTTGTAGAATATTAATGAAGAATATTTGGAGATGTTAAATTTCTTCTAGTATAATGATAGTTAACATTTAAATTTTCTTGTAGTTTACTAAAATTTATTCCATACATTATTTTATTTGGCCCTTAGAATAATAAGTCTGTAAAATAAGTTAATGTTATTTTGCTACTTTTTTACATTAGAAAAATAGAATTGTGTGGAAAAGTAAAATGATTTGTCTGAGATAAAATGTCGGAACTTAGACTCAAATGTTGAATTTGATGCCTGTGCTCTTTGCACTATGTCAAGCAACTTTAGGCAGGTTTTGGCTGCTAGGAAAGAGATCTGGGCCATTTTTCTCTCATCCATCTCCTTTTACACTTTGAGCCCCTTCATCCTAGGAACTCTGGTGAGAATGGCCAGGTGTGACTCGGTCTGCCCTTTCTGAATTATGTCATTCCTGGCCATCAGGGAACACCCTGTGTCTACACCAAGAAATGGTAAGGCTTGAGGCCCTTTTTGTATCCTTTAAAGTAAGGATAATATCTCAACATGATATCCCAACACCACAGCCTCATGATCATAGGAAAAATAATCATAATGTCACAGATGTGATAGACAGTAAACAATATATGAAATCAGCTTTGCAAATTATATAACTGTGATAATGAAGATAATTACTAAGTTCGGGAAAAAAATGGAAACTAAGAGCCAGACCAGGATCCAGTTTTATGGAGACACCTTCCACTACCAGTTGCCAGCTCTTCTCCTACCTCTAACCAACTGCACTGTGCCACCTCATACAAATCTCTTTTTATGCCACATCAGTGTTACCTTTGTCTTCTGGGTCATCTGCCTTGCTTCACTCTTGGAGTAGGGTTCACATCCACTTTCCTAATTCATGCCTTGTAGGTAAGGAGTGGCATGTTTTAAATTCTTTGTGCCATAAGAACAGGAGCTCGGCTCTGAAGTTTTGAGTTTAATACCCTTTTTAACCTTCCTGAATGGACTTGGCATTTTGCATTCTTTCCTCAAAAATTGGGAGTTTCAGGTGGTTTAGCTACATGATTCCTAAAATTGCTGTGTATACTTAGTAAGTCACCATAAGTAAAATCCTTAAAGGAGGATGTGGATATGGAGGTATTTAACACTAAACTCTGTGTGATGCTAGGCAATTCACCAAACCTCCCTGTGTCTTAGAATTTTTGTGTTTTACATTTTAAAAAGGGTCGTGGATAAGATGATTTTGAAGTTATTTTCAAATTCAGTCAGTTGAGTTCAGATGAATGTATTGAATAGTGTTATTTGTTGTAAATAAGGACCTGTCTTTGTTTCAAAGAACATAGAATCCAGGGAATGAAGACAAATGTGTGATGTAGACATCTTATGATCTAGCCCTGAAAGTATGATTCAATGATTACCAAACTCATCTCCTCTCAGTCTCATTAATTTTAGAGTTTATTTTTCTCCAGAGGAAAAATTCAACAAATTGTTAGAAAAGTAATTTATATTAAGGAGTGGAGTTTGCTTGGATTTTAGTAGAACATTAGTAGTGATTGATACCAGATATTTGTCTGAAACATTTGATAACATTCCGTGTGAAGTTCTTAAGATCAAAATAACTTCTTAGAATTTCTGTAATGAAAGGTTTTGAGAAAGTCTGGGCTAAAATTTTATGAAAAACTTTGTTGGTGAATATTATTAAGAGTTTTCTTCTTGAAAGGAATGGAGAGTGTTCAACTAGTAGAACACACTAGTCTAGAGGTTTGGCTTTTGGTTATTTTAGGTGAATCTGATGCAAGATTTTTTCTTCTTTTTTTTTTTTCTGAAATTGGCTTTGAGTTTTCTCTAGTAAATATAAGTGAAATTTGGATGTTTAATAACTTATCAAGGTTGTATTGATGACCAAGACCTTCCTATTCTCTGTTCTGACAAAAGTTGTTATAAATCCAGATTTCTGGGTTTATACTTGGAAAATTGGTAAACTAAGATGTGACTGCTCAGCTTATCATTCTCAAATTATTGCCAAAGCTGATTTCTGACATTTTAGATGTTTTATGGTGAGCAGTCCCCAGTGACCTGTATAATCTTTCACAATATTGTTTTTTAATCATCAAATCATAATTTTCTGAAATTGCTAAATGGTACTTTCTAAGGTATTCTTAGGGGAATTAAACTGATGGCTACAGGATAAAACTCTAGAGAGTTAAAAGAAAGAACTATTTCCTGAAGGTTTACTAGAGAAACTGTAAGCATGCCCATCAATCATGAGCACCTGAAGTTCTAAGATGGATTCTACCCCCCTAATTTAAAACTTCTACTCTGAATGGTTGGTGTTATACCTGTTGTTTTATCCAAATTCAAGTCTTTTCCCTAGTTTTGGATATTAATACCAAGAATTGATGCTAAGAGTGACTGTATGGATCGGCTATGATATGATTATAAACTTCTTTATTTTCCTGAAAATGGATTTAGATTTTTAGTAAATGGAATCTGAGGATTCTAATATAAACTGACATCTGATTGATTTAGTTAAGTAGAAAGTGAGCTGTTTGCTGAGATAAAACTGACTCAATCTTCTTTTTTTGTTTTCCTTTTTGCTTTTTTTTCCTGTTTTGTTTTTATTTTTACTTGTATGCTTTGTTTTAACAGAAAAACTGTAAATCAGAATACTGATATCAAGACCGGAACTATCATGGGTCCTTGTTTTCTTTTTTCTTATTAAATCTAGTCTGTGTTAGAAATTTACATAGACCTCTACTATCTTTTGACTGGTTTAAAGTCTAAAATCACTTAGAAGATAGTCCTTAAAAATTGTTCTGAAATTATGAAAAAATGTCACTTTTCCACAGATGTTTACTGATTTTGCCTCAGTTTCATTTGCCCTCTGAGCAATATTTCTAATGAGTGCTCAGTTGATATTTGTTGAACAGATTGCATATACATTTTATTTTTTCTTAGGGTAAATCAGTCTTAGCCTCTATTGATAAGAATATAGTTGACTACTTTCCCCAAATGCATAATTTTTCTTTTATGGATATAATAAGAATGCAAAACCCAACAAGGACACACCAAAAAAAGAAAACTATAGACTCTAATGAACCTGGATGCAGAAATCCTTAACAAAGTTCGAGCAAACCGTATTAAAAAACTTATCAAGAAGATAGTTAATCATGGTCAGGTGGGCTTCATCCCAGGTATGCAGGACTGTTTCAGCATATGCAAAATAATTAATGGAATTCATCACTTAAACGGAATTAAGGACAAAAACCGTATGATCATTTCAATTAATGCAAAAAAGGCCTTTGATAAAATTCAGCACCCTTTTCTGCTCCAAACTCTAGAGAAGATGGGGATCAAAGAATCCCTTTTAAACCATGGGAAAGCTATATATACCAAACCCTCAGCTAGTATAATAATAAACAGAGAAAAGCTGAAAGCATTTCCACTAAACTCGAGAACAAGACAAGGCTGTCTGCTCTTACCACTTTTATTCAATATTGTTCTTGAGACCCTAGCTGGAACAATAAGGCAGGAGAAGGAAATCAAAGGGATAACAATAGGAAGAGAGGAAGTCAAACTCTCCCTGTTTGCTGACGACATGATCCTGTATCTTGAAGATCCAAAAAGCTCCACCAGAAAACTGCTTGAACTTATAAATAGATTTAGCAAAGTGGCAGGCTACAAGGTCAACACTCATAAATCAATAGCTTTCCTATACACTAACAATAATAGGGCAGAAGAAGAAATCAGGAAATTGGTTCCATTCACAATATCCACGAAAAGAATAAAATACTTGGGAATTAACATAACAAGAGAAGTCAAAGACCTCTACTACGAAAATTATCGGACATTGAAGAATGAAATCCAAGATGACCTGAGAAGATGGAAAGATGTTCCATGCTCTTGGTTAGGCAGAATTAATATAATAAAAATGGCCATTCTGCCAAAAGCTCTATATAGATTCAGTGCAAACCCCGTCAAGATACCAATATCATTCTTTACAGATAAGAAAAAGCAATTTGCAGATTCATTTGGAACAATAAGAAACCCAGAATAGACAAAACATTACTAAGTAAGAAAGACGAAACAGGTGGTTTTGCTATACCAAATCTAAAACTATGCTATAGAGCCTAGTAACAAAGACAGCATGGTACTGGTATCAAGATAGGAGTGAAGACCAATGGAATAGAATAGAAGACCCTGAAACAAACCCACAAATCTTTAAGCATCTAATCTTTGACAAAGGGGGTGAAAATATAACTTGGATGAGAGACAGCCTATTCAACAAATGGTGCTGGACAAACTGGACAGCCACATGCAGAAAGTTGAAATTAGACCCTTTCACCTTGCATGAAAATCAAATAAAAATGGATCAAGGAACTAGGAATTAAACCAGCTACCTTGCAACTGCTGGAAGATAAATTAGGTCCAACACTCCAGGATTTGGAAGTAGGCAAAGACTTTCTCAACATGTCTCCTACAGTGAAAGAAGTAAAGTCAAAAATCAGTGAGTGGGATGTCATAAAGCTAAAAAACTTTTGCACAGCCAAGGAAATGATCAAAATTGTCAAGAGCCGTCCTACAGAATGGGAGAGAATCATGGCCTGTGATTCTTCTGACAGGGGCCTCATATCCAGAATCTACAAAATCCTCTAAAATCTCAACCTCAAAAACACTAAAAGCCCAATTAGTAAATGGGCCAAACAGCTAAATAGAAACTTCTCAACAGAGGACATTGAACAAGCCAATGAATGCATGAGAAAGTGCTCTAAATTGCTAGTAATCAGAGAAATGCAAATGAAAACTACATTAAGATTTTACCTCACGCCAGTCAGATTGGCAAAAATGAAGAAAATAAACAATAATAGATGCTGGAGGGGTTGCGGAGAGATAGTAACACTAGCACGCTGTTGGTGTAACTGCAGAGTAGTACAGCCCCTCTGGAAAGCAGTGTGAAGAATCCTCAAAAAATTAGGGATCTAGCTATCCCTCTTCTGGGTATTTCCTCATAGGAGTTAGAATCAGCACATTACAGTGGCACAACAAAAATCTGTGTTTATAGCAGCTCAATTTACAATACCTAAATTATAAAATCAACCCATATGCTCCTCACTGGATGAATGGATTAAAAAACTGTGGTGTATATATGATATTGCAGCCTTTGAAGGTAAATGGATGGTGATGGAAGAGATCATGTTGAGTGAAGTTGACCTAACCCAGAGAATCAAGGATCGAATATCTTCACTCATCTGTGGAGGCTGGAGCTAGACAGACCCTGACCTGTGTGAAAGGTAGTCAACTCTCATGTATTAGACCCAGCAAAGGTGTAGTAACATATAACCTAGGGCATTCATAAAGATGTATCGGGAATGAGGGGGTAGGAGCAGGGGGATAGGTTAGGGTGGGAGAATAGTGTGGGCTCTAGGGGGTAAATCTAATTTTAAGAATATATACATATCGTATCGTTTTACTGGATGCATTCTGATTGTATAATAACTAAATTTCTTAATAAAAAAGAAATAATAAGAAAGAAAAAATACTTAAAATAAGTGAAATTTTTGTGAAAAGTTAATTTTCCAGCTTCAGAGAATTCAGTGGAAGCAGTGTGAGGCCTGAATGAACACGTTTGTTGGCTAGCCAGGCCTGGGTTTAAATTACGCTGTGTGATAGTGAACAGTGTCTTAAACCATTCAGTCTCAACTTCATCATGGCCAAAGTGGATCTAATAAACCTACTATGTTTTTTTTTTAATAGAGACCCTATAAAAGAACTCATTCTTGGCCTGTAGTGGGTCCCACTAGGAAGAACAGGGGAGTATGAACAGATCTTTATGAAAATTAGAGACAGTAACCCTACAAGGGGCAGCTGAGGAGTGCTCTTGGAACAGTTATCTTCTGGAAACTGGACAAAGACCCTGACATTGGGTGGCATAACTTCCCACAAAATCCAAAGTAAATGGCTTTTAATATGTTATTACAAGGCACATTATGTTTTGTCACTTTTGAAGATAAAATGTAAAACTCCACACTAAATGGACTCAGATAATAAGACATTTCATGATGTATCTGTGGGAGAATACCTAACAAAGTACATTGTAGAATTAAGGAAATATTCTCTTGCTGGGCCTCATAACTGGGGTCCTAGGGACTACCTCTATTTCTAAGAGAAGCTTCTGGTACCAATATGAAACTAATATGCTTCCTTTCCAGAATTTGCCAGATGAAATTTAATTCAGTCCAATTAAACAGATGTTTGTTGAGCCCTACTGTGTCTAATGCCCTATATTAGTAGTGTGCTGGGGACAAGGTAGTAGATAGTTCCTGCTTTCAGAGTTTAAAAGCTTTATACAAGTAATTCTAAACATGATGGATATAATGGGAACATGTAGGGTACTTTGAGAGACTAAGTGTGAGGATTATGCTATATTCTTTGGTAAACAATGTATATACCTTTGTGAAAATCAATTTCAAGAAGAAATACTAAAATTATTATAATTATACAAACTAGAGATAAAAAGGCAAAAGGAGGATAGTTATTATCTTCAGGTATATGATGTTTTTGTTTTGTTTTAATAAATAATGTCTTGGGTGTTTAGACAAGGAATAATTAACAACAATTATGCCCACTTTCATTGCAGCTTACCATATACTAGGTACCATGACAAATTTGTTTTATGTTGTATCTCATATCATCTTCATGCCAAACACCTCTTTTACGAGGGATAAAACAGATGCTGAAAGACAAGAAGGGACTCTTTCTGGGTCAAACCAAGAATCTAGATTTGTTTGAATCATTGGTGATGAATGAGGTTAATACCCGTTTTCCGTACCTGTGGAGTTTTTTATGTTTGAAATTCATGATTACAATGTCAAATGACTACAGGTCCATGCAGGTAACACAGATATAAATGGAACACAGAGAGCAATGTTCAGGACTCAAGCTTTTCTGAACCAAAGTCATTAAACCTTCAAATACGGGTTTATTTAAGAGGGACAGAGGAATCGGAGCCCTTCATCCTCAAAAGGTCAGTTGGTAGAAAAAACTTAAAATAAGTTTTTCTCATATTAACTCGATCTAATATTCCTTTGTGTAAACAGTTTTCATCCAGTTTAGGTAGGTAAGTAGGTAGGTAGGGGTGTGTGTGTGTCTTAAGAATGCAGCATGGTATGGTGGGAAATGTTTTTGCTTTGTAGGTTCTAGACAGACCTGATTTGAATCTTGATCCTACTATATGATTTTGACCAAGTTGCCTAACTTCCCTGAATCTTGTTTTCTTCATCAGTCAAAAATAATAATTATCTAGAGGGGTTATTAAAAGACTCAAGAATAATATGTGTGGAGCTCACAAGACTGTGTCTGGCACATAGCAGACATGCAGTAAGTAGATGCTGGTGTTTTTATTAATACATTTGTTTTTCTTGGTCAGTCTTTTGGTTCTTTCTAGGTAGCTCCTAGATCACATGTATCCCCATTACAGCCCAGACTTGATGTTGTGTACTACCTTTTCCAATCTGGTTACGCACACTCTTAAATTCTTTTCTGTAAGGAATGATAGCCATCCAAAACCTTGAGATAGATGAGAGTGAGCTGCTTCTCCGCTGCTTTTCTCCTTGGTTATAATGAAAGGGAGTTGCATGTCAAATTTTGTCATGCATTAAGATACTTATTAAATAAATTTTATGAGTACAGAACAATCTGTACAGCCTATAATATAAGCTGGGTACTGTCTTTCACATACTAGACCACTACCTTCTGGAAAGGTTCACTTGAGGTAGATTGGACAGTAATCCAGGGCAAGACCTTTTTCTTCATGGTGAGCAGCAGCTAGAAATCTGCTTCCCTAAAGGCAAGAGCAGGCTAAGACCTTGGGCCCTACCTCATCAATGTCTTGTTGGGTTCATATACCCTGTTCATGCAAAGGAGAGCATGGATATAAAAAGATTGAGCTTATCTACATATTTTAAATACCATTAATTTTGCTAGTGAACCTGTTTCTAATATATGTAATGCCAACCATCAAACTTTTGATTTTGCTAATCAAAACCCATTTCTGACATTCAGTATGGTAATTCAGAAGTCTCCAGTATTGCTTGAAATACGCTTGAAATACCCATAACCTAAATGCAAGTGCTTGTGATAGCCCTCTTTGGTTTATGGTCTTTGTGATAAGAAGGATATCTGTTTTGAGCATGAACTCACTGCCTCTAGTCTACTGGATCCCAACAAGGGTAGTTTTGCCCCTGGGTTACATTGGCTGTCTCAGATAATGGTGCAGGATGCTATTGGCATCTAGAGAACAGAGGC
>PVKS010044309.1:0-14389 GCA_004027875.1 Aplodontia rufa
CTAGCCCAAATGTGAATTATTTTAACTTTAGTTTTTCAATAAACCCACAGTATCCAAGATGGAATTGGTGGTAGAGGGAAGAGGGAAAATGGATCAGACACAACCAGAGGGAGGATGAAAGGTTCTGATCCCCAGTTCTGTGTGCAGAAGAAGCCCAGCTGGCTGGTGAAGTTCCCACTGTATCCCTGCTGCTTGACCACCGTGGTTCCTTCCTAGTCACTCTAAATGACCTTGACCTGGCCTGGCCAGCAGGTGGCAATGCATAGCCAATAATGAGCATTGTTGCAGGATTTCACAGTGCCCAGCTGACTAGCTGCTTTTCAGGATGGCCTGGTGTTGTTTGAAGAGGAGGCCCCAGGTACCTGCCACAGCCAGATGTGTGACATGCTACCCAATTTTTTTTTTTATTTTTTTAGAGAGAGAAAAAGAATCAATTTTATTCAGTTTTTCATCTGGTTTTTGTTGCTTGGTCACTTGGTTACATATTTGGTGCTGGGTTTTCAACCTGGCTTCTCACACATGCCAAGAAAGCAAAATACTGTTGAGTCACTGCTCCAGTCCGTACCCAAGCCTTTTTAAATTTGTCCCTCAGCTCTCAAGATGTGGCCTGGTGCTGGACCAAAAAGGCTGGCTGTAATTATGGTGAGACACATCAGACTGCAGACTGTCCTGCAGATTTGGGGGTGGGATGGCTCGACAGGACTGATTAAGTGATAGATGGATGGATGGATGGATGGATTGATTTTGGTACTGGGTGTTGAATGTAGGGGTCTTTTCCCACTAAACTACATCCCCAGAAATTTTTGATTTTTTATTTACAGATGAGGTCTTGCTAAGTTGTCCAAGGTGTACTCAAATTTAGGATTCTTCAGCCTCAGCATCCTGCATTGCTGGGTTACAGGCATATGCCACTGTGCCTGGCTGGGGGTAGGTTCATTTTCTAATCTTCTTGGGGATGTCTCCCGGTGAAAGTGCAAGGTCATTGGAGGGGGCATGGAAATCTCTGCAGGGTACAGAGAGGTTCATTTGTCAGACTTTGAAGACTATGCCTGCAGGGACAGCCCCCCACATCCCTGGGTGTGATGTTGTGATCACTGGGCAGGGAGGGATAGACAGGGACTGCTTGGGCTGGAGAACCAGCCTGAGGCTGTGACAGCAGCCCTTAACCTTATAAGCCTTGTTTCTCAGATTTGCCCGATGTTTGGGAACTCTCCCATAGGACAATTTTTTTTTTTTGTATAGCAGCTTCTCAAAGGTGAAGCTCAAAGTGGCAAAGGTCATATCCACCCTACCTGGCTCCAAGACCTTCTGTTCGCATGGAATGCAGGAGGCTTGAAATGCTTTCTCTTCCAGGATGCTCTAGGCAGCCTCAGCATCCCGTGTAGCCTGGCTCTGTATCTGCACACTCAGGAACCACTTACTCACTGTCTTCAGCTGCCCCAGGGAATCCTCTGGAACAGGGGAAGAAATTCAGCTGCTCAAAGCCACTAACTCCATGGGAGACACCTTCCCTTCTGCAGCTTACACAGGAAGCCTGCAGAGGACAATCCCAAGGCTGCACCCAGGGCATCTGACTTGTTCCACCCCATCGTGGGCTGGGGTCTTCCTTCCCCTGAATGGCCTTCTGGGAATGATGCAGCAACACTGTGGTTTGAATCAGGATTCCTCAATGAAAGGGGTTTTGATTGCAGAAGGTTTGTGTTGGGTAACTGGGGCTGCTCTCTGAAATCACCCCAGCCAGCTGACTCCCTGGTTGGTTTATGGATAAGACCCAGGGAAGCATCCTTGCAGAGCCTGAGGCTCAAACAGATGTGGGTTTGAGGACTCATGCCCCTGCATGCCTGGGAACCAGTCTTCTGGCACTCCCTGTTGGCCTCACTTGGAAAAGAGGTTGCATGTGGGAGATCTGGGAGGAGGAAGTTCCTAAGGTCTAACACCTGGGGCACTTCCAGTTCTCCTTCCCAGCAAAGGAGCCTGAGACAGACAGATGGGGTAAGAAGTAGGAATGAGCCGACTGCAGGATAATCACTCTGTGAGAGTTTGTCTGGGGACCCTTGGCAGGGAAATCTACTTGACCTAACCTTTTCCAGTTGTCATGAGAAGAAATGAGGAAGCCCAGGTCTCTTGCTCCACCTGCAGAGAACAACCATTGACATTCCCTGAGTGCCTTCCCATATATTAAGTCATTTCTTCTTTCTGATGTGACAATGGTGTTTATAGTTCTATTTTACAGGTGAGCAAATGAGGCTCCGGAAGGTGAAGTGACTGTCCCAAGTTCGTGGTATATTGCTCAGGGCACAGGAGTGGAGGTTTCTCACCCCTCACCCAGACTTCAGCAGGCCCATCACGTGTGCCCTTGAGTGACAATCATGTGCTAGACCGTCAGGTGGTGTTGAGGTGTAAGCAGCCCTTCAGTATTTTGGGGTCCACAGGAAGTGGAGCTTTAGGGAAGCTGTGCTTGTGCTTTGTCACAAGATAATCTGCGAAGAAGTTCCCGTAGCTCAGGCTTCCTTCTCCTGCGGCCCACAGCCCTGAGCTCCTGACGAGTGCTCACTCTCAGGTGCAGCCTGGCCCACAGGGAATAATCAGGGCTCATTATCTTGGAACAAGGATTCTTTCCACTGCTTTACTTAGCAACACAGAAAAGGGAGACTGCCAGCCTTGCGGAGGAGTGTGGCGAGCAAATCCAGTGACCACGTGTTCTAGAACACGCTGGGCAGAAGAGCTGGTGGAACATGGGAGCTGGCTTCTCTGGGTATCCCCCGATGAGGGGCCTGGAGCAAGGAGCAACTGGCTGCAGCATGGGCACACCGTCCGCAGCCTTCTCGTGGGCCTGCTGCTGAGCTCCAGCCACGAGGGCAGTGTGCTTGCTTGGACTTTGGTTTATCTGAATTCACTCAGTGATTTTGTAATGAGGAACAGAGGGGCTAGGATCCCTCCCAAGTCACTCATGCCAACTCCAGTCACCAGACACAGGTGTAGATGTGTGGTAGATGGGCCTGGTGGAGAAGGAATCAGATCCAAGAATCAGAGGTTCAGATGGAGTGACTTTGGAGGGTGGAGACTTCTGCCCTGCCAGTCACTGTGACTATCTATGGCCATGACCTTTGCTTTCTTTTTGCTCCTCTGTGAGTTTTGACCACATGGTCTTTAAAATTAATGCCTTTGTAAAGTGCTGTGATCCGGAGAATTCCTGCAAAGCCAGGGGCCCTACCTGTATAACAGCAGTCCACACTCTCAGATTTTCTATACAGGTGTTCCAAACCGTGTTCTCTATAAAAAGCCAAGTAAAATGACCCTTAGTTTGAAGGACTTTCAAATCCCTTTCTTGGTAGCAGAGCCTAGAATCTGCACCCAGAAGCAAGCAGATGGTTTGTGGATGGCAGCGGTGGGGGCTGTTGCTGGGTCTCTGGCAGGCGGCCAGCACCTGAGTCTCCCACTCATGAGCCAGACCTTCAGGCTCAGAGAGCTTCCAGGGACTAGAAGGCCATGAAGAACCACCTACCTAAGCATTCCAGAGCACCTTAGTATGCTGGGGTCCTCTATTTTTGGCATAGGGTGTTAGCAGCTGTAGCCAACATGTGATTGGGCACCTAGACCATGTTCGAAGCCATTGCTTGGCTGTCCTGCCACATCAGTCACCTCCCCATGGGTGTGGTGACAGCCTCCCTTTGACACTCTCTGGCCTCTGCAGATGCTGTCCCACAGTAGCCCGTCCAGGGTAAATCACACAGAGCAATGAAACAGATGCGGGTCTGAGTGACCCGTGTGGAAAGCACCCAATTACTGTGAGGGACTTCCTAAGAACATTACCTAAGGACTAAATCAACTGTGGCAATTGTGTGGCCTTTTTGGCCAGTTGAAAAACTCAGCAAACTATGTGCAGGGTGTAATTGCATGTCCTAAAAGCATACTTTGGCTATAATTAAATGTAAGCAAAATTGAACCTGTCCATCAATCCTTGGAATATTTTTACGTACATTCTTTAATGAAAAGAATCTTTGGTCTCCTTCCTTTTTTTTTTCGTGGTGGAGGTGGTACTGTGGATTAAATCCAGGGGCACTTTACCACTGAACTACATCCCCAGCCCTTTTTCCTTTTTATGTTATTTTGAGACAGGATCTTGCTAAGTTGCCCAGGCTGAACTTGAACTTCTAATTCTCCTACTTTGGACTGCCAAGTCACTTGGATTACAAGTATGCACCACCGTGCCCAGTTCCTCTTCCACTTTGATCTTACTGTTTTCAAAAATAATTGTAAGACTACCTCCCAGCTTTAAGGGTATCTTGATCTTTCACTCATGCAGGTAGGGGCATGTGTTCAAACTTCATCCTGATTCAGTCATGGACCATTAATAATGTCCAACTGCAAAACTAAGAAGCCACTAAATATTATACTATTTATAAGTAATCTGTTGCCCAGGGCTTTCAGCTACTTAATGAAACCTTGAATTAATGTGTAACTTAAGAAATAGATCATTCTATGGCTGGGAAAGTGACTCAGTGATAGAGTGCTTGCCTGGCATGTGCAAGAAATTGGGTTCAAACCCCAGCACCACATAAGCAACCAAGTTTGGGAAAACCAAAAACCAGATGAACAAGTGAAATTGACTCTCTCTCTCTCTAAAAAAAATGTAGAACATTCTATGAATATAGGCTATCAGAACATAATTTAAACTATTCTATTTGCCCCACTACTTGGACAGGGATAAGATGAGTAAATGAATACAAATACTAATAAAATGTATTGAACCAAGTATTGTGTAAATAACTTTGCATGTGTCATCTCCTCTAGCCATCGTAATAGAGACACTATTACTGTTCCCATTTTACAGATAAAGCAACCAAGACTTAGAAATATAAGGCCCAAGTTCAGGCAGTAGAATTCATATCCAAGTACCTATGATTTTTATAACCACTCTTCAGTGCATCTGTAGGACAGAAAGAATGAAGCAAAAGATGGGTACATGGACTAGGATATCAACTAATTTGTCTAAATGCAAACGTGGAGTTAGCTTGAGCTGATTCAGATTGGTTAGAGAATGCTATGGGTAAAAGTAAAATTGACAGCTATGTGGGTTTTATGGCAAAGACTTTAGGAGAGAGCTGGAAAGCTAAGTGCCCAGGGAGCTGCAGCCCATGCCTGGTAGCTGGGGTGACATAGTCCCTAACCAGGGATGAGATGGGGAAGCCTGGTTCAGAGGAACCTAGGAAGCTATACGATTTCGAAAAGATATCCAACCCAGGCCCATTAAAACCATCTTGATATATATTCAAGAAAATCCTCCTAGATTCACTGGGCTGGTCTTCAGGGGCCACCTGAAGTGCAGCCTTTGAGGGAGAGCTCAGCCTACCTTTCATACAGTCTCAAAGTCTGGGATGAGTCAGGTAGAAACTCTGTTGGTCCCTCTGGGTCAATCGTGGTCACAGTCTGGAAGCAAGTTCCTCAAAACCATCTCCGGGGCATGCAGCTTGAGGCTTTGAAATCACTGGTGGGCTGAGATACTGTCAAGAGCACGTCTAGTAGATGGGTAGGTGGGAGACTGGTCAGTCAGGGACACAGGAAGAGCCTTGAGGAGGGCATGGGGAAAGCTAGGGTTTGACTGGAAGTCAGTACTGGCTGCAGAAATCCGTTATTCTGTGTCTGTGGTCTGTGCCGCACTCTTCTGCAGATCACAGACTCACCCCAGGAGAGTTGGCATGGACTTCTAGATTCAAGTCCCTCAAGGAATCCGGGCCCAGTCATTACCCCACTGGCTCCTGTACCGGGCTGGTGACAGAGCAGTCTTGAGTCCAGCCCTCTTAATTGTTTGGCATGTTATGTCTCCCCTCCTCTCCATTACTCATATTTAGTCAGGCATTGCCACATGGATAGCACCATCTTTTTATTTCATGGGGTTGGGAGCTGAGCTGAGCAGTCTCCAAGACAGAGGAGTAATGTCAGGGGAGGGCTCTGAGGCCCTAGTTTATTTAGAATTGAGGGCTGGATTTTGGAGGAACTGGAGCCTCAGATGATAGCAGGGTTCTGGAATCTCAGTTCTGGAGGGAAGGAGGGAACTCAGGGTAAAGGGTTGGCCGCCCCACTCTAACGCTCTCTTGGGGGGAAATATGCCCTCTCGCCATTTTCTCAGCCTCAGACATCTTTTCCTGTCTTATCTTAACACCCCAGGAATTGTCCAGCTAGCAGTCTGCTGAAGCACAGGGGCTGCCTAAGTCTGCCCTGCTGGAGAAGAGCCTGGGCTTAGTTAGCTGAAGACCCAGGCATGGAGGAGAGACAGGCTGGGGACTTGGAGGGCAGCCCTCCTCTTTGCCATGTTTGACATGTAGCATGTGCCTTCCTGATGGTCATGGTTGGTAATTAAAAATGAGCTCAAAGGCCTAAGGAGGCCCACAGCAGGGTGGGAGCAAAACTTCCATGTGAAGAGATTCCAAGTTCCAGACTAAAGTAACATAAAAGGAATAGATTATTGATCAAGACCTTCTTCTCTAGGTGGGAACTTGGAGGAGTCGTGATGCTAGTGAAGAGGGTGGCCGAGGGTCAGGCCACCCTCTCAACAGGCAGTAGCTAGCATGTATTTGGGGGAAAAAACATTTCACTAGCAGAGGACAGTGGCCAGCCTTTTCGGTGTCATTACCCCATTTTAATAATGCGATCGTATGTTTAATGTATGCCAGTGTACATTCTAAGTGCTTGGTGTATATCACCTACTCCTTTGGGCCTCTTGAAACTCCCAGGGGCAGGGGGCAGCCTCATCCCCATTTCCCAGATGTGGACATGGAGACACAGAGGTTATGTCCTTTCCCTGGGGTTGGTCAATGAGAGAGCTGGGACTCGGACATGGGTGATCTGACTCCTAGGGCCCACTCTTGACCTCTGCACCATAGGACCTCCTCCGAAACCTTTGCTGAAAGTCCAGGTGTAGTTTTCAGCTTTTATTTATCAGAGAATAAAAACAATGAAAAGAATTCCATGCAGGTAAGTTTTCCAGAGTCACCTGGAAAACTTAGCTTTGGATTCTCTCAATCAGAGAGTCTGTGAAAGACACCATCCCATCCCAGATGGGACACACATAGCTCAAGACCCTGAGGTCTTTGGTGTCAGTGTCTCCTAGCTGCCGGGCTCCCATGCACCTTTCCCTGGGTGTGCAAGGTTCTCGTGTGTCTGCATGGTAGTCCCCCCTTTTCCTTGGAGATATTCAAAGACTCCCAGTGGATGCTTGACCCACAGACATCATCAAACTCCATAGAAACTATGACTTCCCTGTACATACACACATCTAATTACTCAGCTTTCCATCACTGTCACAAAATTCCTGAGATAAATAACTTAGAAAGAGGAAAGGTTGGGCTGGAGCCATGGCTCAGAGGTTACTGCACTTGCCTGGCATGCACGTGTACACGAGTTCAAACCCCAGCATCATGTACAGAATGAAGTCTCGGAGCAACGAAAGCCACATGAAAAACTAAATAAAATTGATTCTTTCTTTCTCTCTTTTTCTCTATTTCTGTTCCTCTCTCTTAAAAAAAAAGAGAGAGAGAGAGAGGGAAAGTTATTTTGGCTTGTGATTTCAGAGCTTTAGGTCCATAGTCAGTTGGCTCCATTGCTTTTGGGCCTGCAGCAAGGAGCAAAAGCTGCTCACACCACAGTGACCCAAAAGTGAGAAAAGAGAGAGAGGAAGAGACTGGGGTCCCAATATCCCCTTCAAGGCCACATCCCCAAGGAGCTAACTTCCTCCCACTGAGCACCACCTTCTAAAGCTTCCACCACCTCTCAATACTGCAATGGGCCAGGAAGCAAGCCTTTAACACAAATACCTTTGGAGTCAGACTGCCTGACTCTCCCACTGACCAACTGTGCGAAATTACTCTACCTCTCTGTGCCTCTGTTTTCTCCTCTGGGAAATGGGGATGATGAGCAGGAGCTGTAGGCCCCAAGACATGCTGATGGTTGCTCTGTGTACACAGAACGCCTGAAGCCAGCCATCCACTCTGTAGAACAGGGCTCAGGACAGGCTTGGTGTTCTGGGAATACAGACACATTGTCTGGGGCTGCTTCCTCACTGCATTGAACAGAGAATGCTCAACCTGCAAAGACCAAAAACATTCACCATGGGACCCTCACAGATGCTCTGGAACATCACACATCTCCCCTCACCCATGGAGAGTGTGTTTGCTAATCAGTTGTATCTGCTTCTGAACCTACTTGCACCAATGCGTGGATTACTGTAAGCATATAATTTAATTTCGTAGTGGGTAGGTCAATAACATAAAAATGTGGGGGAAAAAAGTGTTGTTTCGAATGAAACTTAAGTTAAATGCCTTGGGAAGACTTAATAAACTGGTCACTGAGACCAAATGCCTTTAAATGAAGCATGAGCAAGAGATTTATGAAAAGCTGAGGTGGAGGCACAAACCTGGAATACTTTTTCACTCAGAGAGCTTTGTAAATATCTTTAACGATCACAGGAAGGAAATAGAAACTGAAAATTGCCAACGATGCCCTGAAGGTGTGGTTCACATCTGCAAGGTGGGTGTAGACCTTCATAGCAGCAGACCCACATGGAAGAACAGGTCTTAGCTCTACATCAAAAGATTAAGTATGTTTGTATTTTGAAAGTAAAATACAAGTTTAAAGGAATACACACTAGAACAAATCTTTTGTTGTTTTGTTTTTGATTTTTAGTTTATTGGTTTTGTTTTAAGGTACTGGGGATTGGACTCAGGGGATTTCTACCACTGAGCCACATCCCCAGTCCTTTTTATTTTTTATTTGAGAGAGGCCTTGCTAAATTGCCTAGACTGACTTCAAAGTGCAACCCTCCTGCCTCAGCCTCCGGAATGGCTGGGCTCACTGTCCTGAAATACTCACCGCACACACAAGATTTCTGATTTTCAAACTGGTGCACCTAATACTTCCAGTAGTGTCGGATATGAAGATTTATCCCATAAAAGGAAGCCCACCCTAAGATTGCTTGGAGGAAAGGGGGCTTCCCTCCACATCATTGTGCTATTTCCTGAGTTCCTCCACCTGTTCCCAGGCTGGCAATTCTGTACCCAAGGGAATCGAGCACGCCTGGCTTCGGCAGTGGTGTTCCCAGGGCTCCCAGGGATGCAGCAGAGGTGGCAGGCTGTGGCAGGGACTGCAGGGGCAGGAGGATCAGTTACACCGAGTGAACGGTAGACAGCTTGAGCAAGCAAATTTGTACATGGAGGACAGTGGGGGCCACTTGAAGAGGGAGCCAGAAACACAGGGATGGGGAGGGCTACAAAGAACTGCGAGGGGTTGGAATGGAGTTAGAAGCATCCAAGGAACTCCAGGCTTTTAAATATAGACAGAGAAATAGAGATACACGTCTAGGTCCATACTGATGTATGCAACTGTCGCTTGAGAGAATGGAGCAGCAGTGTGCATACTTGGTGCACAATTTTTGGGGTATGGCCTGTTGAATAAAACAGGAAGCCAGGAGTCCACATTGACACATTGATACAAATAAATAAAAGCATTTATGAATAAATGGGGGTGGGGAGGTAACGGTCTTCCTAATAGGAGAAGACAACCAATAAAAGTAGGAAAGAGGGGTTGGGGATTTAGCTCAGTGTCAGAGCGCTTGCCTTGCACACTCAAGGTCCTGAGTTCAGTCCTCAGCCCTGAAAAAAAAAAGAAAAGAAAAGTAGGAAAGAAAGAGTCAATCAGCACTGGCAACCTTCCTAGTGGCTGATGCAGGCAGCCGCCAGAGTGATCCTGAGACTGGTTGGGGAGCCTGTGATGAAGCAGAATGTGCACTGTATTTCACCATCTCCCCACTCCCTGGCTGGTTATACACTGGGAAAGGAAGATGTTACTGTGGTGCAGACTGGCAGACACCCACTGGTCCAGGTGGGACAGGAGGGCATGGTGTGTCCCCCACTGTGAGGTTCTGAGCAGACACTATGGGAAGGGCCAGGGAAAGCCCTTGTGCTCTTTAAGACTGTCTAGGCATGGGGGACAGGAAAGGAGCTGTTCCAGAGAAAGGGAGACTGAGAAGGCAGGACAGCTAAATATAACGTGTGACCCTAAATTAGATTCTGGCCCCCAAAAGAAAAGGATATATGTGCAAGCTAGTCAGCAAAATTTGAAAAAATATCTATGGATTAGATGGGGGATTTGAGAAACCATTCTAATGTAGGAGACTGTCTTTCTGTTGGGGAGCTACACATTGAGATATGATAAAAAGACAGGACATTGCAATAAAATGTTAATAATTAAAGAACCTTTGTATCATTATTATATCAGTTCTTTGTATCATTATTAACTTTTCAGAAAATCTGATACTTCAAAAATAAAAAAAATTATTGCTTATTTGCCTACCAAAAATTTTAAATAAATGGAAGAGAGTTACTAGTGACAAAAACTAAAAATTTCAGAGTCAAGCAAGCTTCAGGTATAGTGTGATCCGGACTCCAGTTCATTTCTGCTATACTCTCAGCTCTGCCCTTCCCTGTCAATTTTATCCTCAGGCTGATTCCTTCTTGACTGCAAGGTAGCTCCCAGAAGCAGAAGCAGCTGTATGCCCCCAAACCGCAATGGGAGAGTAAGTTACATTGATCGGATTAATCTACTCTGGGTCCATCGTAGGCTAGATATGGGTAAATCCCACTCATACCATAGATATACTACATCACGGTGAAGGGTAGCTCCCCAAAGAAAAAAAAGGCATGTTTCTGAGAAGAGGAAATAAAACTAGCTACTTAACCAATAAAAGACCCAAACACAGCCATTCATGGAGTAGATGCCAAAGAGGGAGAGTTCAGTGTACTTAGAGGAGTTGGTGTTAGGAGACAGGCAGATGTGAATGGTAGGACCGTAAAGTTAAGAGAATAACTTTATAAAATGAACCACTGTGCAGACTCCACATGTTTTCTTTTCCAAAAAGCAATTTACCATGACCCTGCCTGTCCTAAATGAACAAACAGGCTTATGTCATATTCTCAGCAAGCTACCTGTTACCTGCAAGAGAAACACAGGCTCAAAATAAACAAGAGGAATCCAAGTTACCCTAAAGAGGGA
Source organism: Aplodontia rufa (assembly GCA_004027875.1). NCBI lineage: Eukaryota > Metazoa > Chordata > Mammalia > Rodentia > Aplodontiidae > Aplodontia > Aplodontia rufa. The sequence goes on from PVKS010044309.1 coordinate 11,047, forward strand.
GACGTCTGAAACCAGGTCCTAAAACTCAGGGAGATAAGGATAATTCCTCCTAACTGGCGGATCTGGAAGAATTTAAGGTAACTAATCCAATTAGAACCAGTCAGCATGGGCCGAGGTGACCTAGAGTCACCATGGTAGTGGGGACTTGAAAGTCTGATGTCATCCTGTCAGTCAGGAGGGGAACCTGGGTGGACTCTCTGGAAACTTCTCTGGAATGGTCAGTAAAACTGGAGTGCAGAAGAGGCACACTCCTTCTCCTCTCCGAGAGGATTCACTCCCTTCCTTGAGGATCCCCCTTTTTCTTTTCCCAGCCCTTCCATAAACTAATTCCTGCTACTTTGAGCAACATGTTCCAAATCTTTCTGACTTGATTGCAAGAATAAGGATTTGAAGGGGCGAATCTTTGCACTGCCTCAGTTTCCCTGGACAACCCCATCTCCGTAATGGTGGGAAAACAATTTCATCAAAAGAATTGAAATTATTTTCTAGGAACATATAAGTTGTTGGAGAGGATGGCACAGGGGAGTGGGTGAGAGAGGTCAGGACCCAGTACCTGTTGGAGGTAGGGCCTGTGGAGTTTGCTCACTGACTTTGATGTATGGTGTGAGAAGGGGAAGTCAAGAATAATGCCCACATTTGGGACTGGAACAATGGAGCATTCATTCACTGAGCTGGGAGGACTTTGGGAGGAACAGGTGGGAGGGGCTCATGAACTTGACCCTGGTCCCTTTGCAATATCTATCAGACATCCTAGAGGGAATGTGCAGGAGGTGACTGCGTACAGGAGACGGGGATTACGCGAAAGTATTGATCTAAAAATATCAACTTGAATGACAGGCAGCTTATAAGTGCTAGTGAACTCTGGAAACTGGATGAGACTGAGTCAGGCAGACAGAGGTGGACACTGAGCCTTGGACCCTCTGGAGCAAGCAGGGTGAATAGTGAAGGAGACTGTGAAGGAGCAGCCAGCCAAGCAGGAGGAAATCCAGAAAGGAATGGAGTCCCCAGAGCAGGGGAAGGAAACATCTCAAGGTAGAGGGTGTGGTCTGCTCTGGCAAAGACAGCAGAGAAGTCTAGGACCACTGGATTGTGTAGTGTTTATGGTCCTCACTTAAACATGCTGGGGAGCCATGCACAGTCTCTTCAAAAGCCGGGTGCACAACTAGAAACTGAGCGACTTGGGAGGCTGAGGCAGGAGGATGGGGAGTCCCAGCCCAGACTGGGCAAATTAGCCAGACTATCTCAAAACAAACAAATAAATAAATAAAAAGGGCTGGGGATGGGCTGGAGCAGTGGCTCAGCGGTTGGAGCGCTTGTCTGGCATGTGCAAGGAGTCAGATTCAAACCCCAACACCACAAACACAACTAAGTGTTGGAGAAACAAAGGCCAGATGCAAAACAAATAAAACTGATTCTGTCTCCCTCTCATCCTCTCTCTTTAATACAGGGGGAGATGTTGGGCATGTAGCTTAGCATTGGAGCACCCCTGGGTGCAAGTCTTAGTACTGGAAATTTAAAAAAGAGGTTAGAAAGAAAGAGTGCGATAATGGGAAGAGATTAGCTTCACACATTGCATTCTTTTTTTTTTTTTAATTAAGCAAAAACAAGCTCTGAGGGGTTGGAGCATTGGCTCAGCAGTTAACGCACTTGCCTGGCATGTGTGAGGATGCAGGTTTGAACCCCAGCACCGCATACACAACAGAATGTCAGAGCCATGAAAGTCACATGAAAAATAAGTAAAATTGATTCTTTCTCCCTCACTGACCTTCTCTCTTAAAAAAAAAAATGCATTGAGGCAAATATGATAACGTAGCTACTTACTTTTCCATGTGAGTACTGAGTGTTTGTTATAAGATTTTTTTTATTTTTCTACATGTTTAAAATGCTGCAAAATAAAAAAAGAAAGCAATTTACAGGTAAATATTTAAGACATATATATGCTGGGCATGGTGGTACACTCCTGTAACCCAAGCAGCTTCAGAGGCTGACAGGAGGATTGCAAGTTCAAAGCCAGCCTCAGCAACTTAGCCCAGACCCTGTCTCAAAATAAAAAACAAACAAACAAAAAAGGGCTGGGGATATGGCTCAGTGGTTAAGCACCTCTGGATTCAATTCCCCGCACCAAAACAACAACAACAACAGAAAACCCTTAAAATTATATTTTAGAATTGCTTTGATTTAAAGGCAAACATGATCGAGGCCGGATTCATTATCGTATGTTCATTGTGGTATGCTGGTTTTTCCTTCGGAGTTTAAAGGAAATTAAAATGAGAACATTTTTCTGGTGTCCCTGGAAGAGGTGTGGCTGCAGGTGCATTGGTGTGTCCTCAGTGGGGAAGTCCGTCCCCTGCATGCTAGCCCTCAATCTGGAAGCCAGGGAAGTGTGAGGTCCTTCCTTTTACTCTCTAATACCTGTTGCTGAATTTGAGTTTCCAAAACATGCACACTGATCCCTTTTTGAAAAAGGAAGCAAGCTGTACAAATGAAGGAAGGAAGGAAGGAAGGAAGGAAGGAAGGAAGGAAGGAAGGAAATCAACCTAACAGAAGATGGGCCAGGTCAGAAAGAAACCATTAGCAGCTGAGTAAATACAAATGACTGGAGCCAAGAGAGCTAGGGAAATGCAAATCATACAACAAAGGGTTTTAACCCTGCTGCCCAGGAGGGGACGGTGACAGGGGCTGGAAAATAGGTCTCCCGCAGCATGGCAGGAGTGGCGACTGGTTTAGTCTTACAGGACAGCAATGCACCAGTGTCTCATTCACACATATAGTGCAAATACCCTTTGCTGGGGCCCTTTTATTCTAAAGTCTCCAACGTATAGAAATACTTTCACACACACAAAAGATGCCTTCATTATATATGCATTGCAGCATCGTTTGCTTGAATAGAAAATTAGAAATAACCTAATGTGCATAAGCAGAGGAATAGATAAATGTGGTGTATTTATCCCTCCAAAATGCTAATGAGTTATGAGATCAGTGTGGAGCAACGAGGGAAGTCTATCATCTGCGTGTGAAGGAGGCCAGTTGCTCTGCCCAGTAGCATCCACCTGACCACTTAGGATGAACCTGCTGGATGAACCTTGGCCAAAAGAACAGCAACTTCAGGTATGAAGTTGGAGGCTCAACAGGAGTATCAGGAAAATGATAGCCTCCTGGCCAGGTGATGAAGGATGCTGATCCTCAAGCAGGCTGCAAATAGGAGGACAGGAACAGTACCCAGCTTCAGCAGGGGAATCTGGGGGCCTGGGGATGCCACCCTGGCAGCATCCTCATCCTCCAGGCAGCCTGGGGAGGCCCAAGCACTGTGCCAAGTGACCGTGGACTGAAGCCTCTGAAACCT
>PVKS010044310.1:0-14371 GCA_004027875.1 Aplodontia rufa
AACACCTTGGAACAATATTTCAGACCTTGAAAGAAAACAGTTTTCAGCTGAAGATCATAAATCCTGCAAAATTCAACTTTAGTGTAATGGAGAAATTAAATACATCATTGATAAATTCAAGCTAGCAAGATACATGAACACAAATCTGCATCACAGAATATTCTCAAACACATTCTTCATTCGGAAGAATATGCTAATAATTCCCTAAATCCTTAAGCAAGAGAGTGTCTATAACCACAATACACACCAAAAGATACCCAAGATGGCACAAAACACAGCAATAGTCACAAAGTTTGAGACTCAGATTCCAATATCTATTCTAACTCTGAATGTGAATGGTCTCAATGCCTCAATTAAAAGATAAAGATTGGCTTACTGGATCAAAAAACAAAGTCCAGCATTATGTTGTCTACAGGAAACACACCTCACACTCAAAAATAGACACAGACTGAAGGTGAAAGCTTAGCAAAATGTCTACCAAGCCTGTGGTACAAGAAAGTAAGCTGGCATGGCAATCCTAACCTCTGATAAAGTTAATTTTGATCCAAAACTAGTCAAAAAGGACAAAGATGGACACTACATCATACTAAAAGAGACAATTCATCAAGAAGACATAACAATAATTAACATTTATGTCCCCAATTACAACACCCCTAAACATATGGAAAATATGCTCAAGGACATTAAACCCCTCATTGATCTCAATACAATAATACTGGGGGACTTCAATACACCATTATCAACACCAGACAGATCATCAAAACAAAAAATCAACAAAGATATCTCTGACCTGAGTAACTCTATTAATCAATTGGACTTAACAGACATCTACAGAATATTCCATCCTAAATTGGCTGAATTTAACTTCTTCTCAGCAGCTCATGGATCCTTCTATAAAAAGGACCACATCCTAGTCCACAGAGCTAACATTAACAAATATAAAAAAGTTGATATACTTCATGTATCCTCTCAGACCACAATGCTGTGATCTCAGCAATCAATAACAAGAAAAACAACAGAAACTACTCAAATACTTGGAAATTGAATATTACCCTCTTAAACAAAGAATGGATAAAAGAGGAAATGACATCAGAAATCAAGAAATTCTTGGAAACAAATGAGAATGATGAAACAACATATTGAAATCTCTGGGATAGTATGAAAGCATTCTTCAGTAGTAAATTTATAGCATTGAGTGCTTTCATCAAAAATCAGAAAAGAGCCCATATAAATAGTCTTATACTCCAAATTAAACACCAGCAAAAAGAGGAACAATCCAATCCTAAAGCTAATAAAGATAGGGAATAACAAAAATCAAAGCTGAAATCAATGAAATTGAGAACAAAAAAAATACAAATTATCAACAAAATTGAGTTGGTTCTTTAAAAAAATAAATAAGATCCACAGACGCCTTGCCAACCTCACCAAAAGGAAGAAGGATATGAAACAAATCAACAAAATCAAAGAGGAAAACAGAGATATCACCACAGACTCAACCAAAATCCAGAAGATTATCAGAACTTATTTTGAAAATTTATACTCTGCCAAGTTTGATACTCTGGATGATATGGACAGATTCTTAGCCACATATGACATCCCCATATTAACACTGGAGAACATGGAAAATCTAAACCAACCTATTTCAGGTAACGAATCAAAGCAACAATCAAAGGCCTTCCAAAAAAGAAAAGCCCAGGAACAGATGAATATACGGCAGAATTCTACCAAATTTTTACAGAATAATTAATACTGATCCACTATAAGCTTTTCCATGAAATTGAAAGCATTGGAGCACTCTCAAAGACTTTTTATGAAGCAAATACAACACTGATACCAAAATCCAACAAAGACACATCAAGGAAAGAAAACTACAGACCAATTTCCCTGATGAACATAGATGCAAAAATTCTTGATAAAATTCTAGCTAATCTGATCCTAATACATCATGATCAAGTGGGCTTCACTCCAGGAAAACAGGGCTCATTCAAAATATGCAAATCAGTAAATGTAATTCACCATTTAAACAAAATTAAAAATAAAAATCATATAATCATCTCAATTGTTACAGAAAAGGTCTTTGATAAAATTCAACACCCTTTTATGCTCAAAACTCTGGAGAAGATATAGATTAAGGGAAGATACTTTAATCATGCAAGATCCATTTACTACAGACCCATAGCCAACATTATGCTCAATGGAGAAAGACTGGAAGCATTTCCACTGAATCCAGGAACAGTACAAGTTTGTCCACTTTCACCACTCTTATTCAACATAGTTGTTGAAACCCTTGCCAGAGCTATCAGACAAGAGAAAGAAATGAAAGGAATTCAAATAGGAAAAGAGGAAGTCAAGATGTCTCCATTTGCTAGAAGACCCAGTAGGCTCAACCGGAAGACTTGTAGAGCTTATAAGCAATTCCAGCAAAGTGGCTGGCTCTAAGATCAAAACCAATAAATCATTAGCTTTCTTACACTCCAGCAACAAGTCCACTGAAGAAGAAATCAGGAAGTCTGTCCCATTAATCACCTCCTGAAAACAAATAAAATATTTGAGCATAAATCTTATAAAGGATATTAAGGACCTCTACAATGAAAAATATCGAACTTTAACAAGAGAAATTGCAGGAGATCTGAGTTGATGGGAAAACACTCCATGTTCATAGGAAGGCAGAATCAATATAATCAAAATGGCCATTGTACCCAACACCCTACACAGATTTAATGCAATCCCCATCAAGATATCAAGGTCATTATTCTCAGATATAGAAAAAGCAATTCTCAAATTCATATGGAATAATAGAAGACCCAGAATACCCAAAACATTAGGAGGAGGCAAGTGGTATCTCAATTCCTGACCTGAAATTATACTATAAGGTTATAGTATCAAAACCAGCCTGGTATTGGTATCAAAACAGAATTGAAGACCAATGGATCAGAATAGAATATTCTGTGATGAACCCCCATTCCTTTAACCTTCTGATATTTGATAAAGGGGGAAAAAGCATAGAGTGGAAGAATGATAGCCTGTTCAACAAATGGTGTGGACAAATTGGACATATATATATAGACAATGAAAATTGGATGCTTACCTTTCACCCTGCACAAAATTAAATCAAAATGGTTCAAAGATCTGGATATTAAATCAGCAATTTTACAATTGCTTGAAGAAGAAGTAGTATCAACACTACATGACATAGGAGTCAGCTCTGCCTTTCTTAACATGACTCCTGTGGCACAAACATTAAAGTCAAAAATAAATGAATAGGATGCAGTTAAACTAAAAAGCTTTTGCATAGCTAAAGATTTAGTCAAATGTGTCAAGAGAGAATCTACAGAATGGGAGAAAATCTTTACCTGCTACACCTCAGACAGAGGGCTAATATACAGACAAAGAACTCAAAAAACTAAACACCAAAACCACAAATAATCCAATCAATAAATGGGTTACTAAAAAAGACTAAAAAATTTTTTCTCAGTGGAGGAAGTCAAAAAAGCCCATAAACATATGATAAAATGCTCTACATGTCAGTAGCAATGAGAGAAATGCAAATCAAAACTTCACTGGATTCCACCTCACTCCTGTCAGAGTGGCAAAAAATAAAGAATACGAACAATGACAGAGGCTGGAAGGGCTGTGGGAAAAGAAGGACACTGTCACATTTCTAGTGGGACTGCAAACTGTTACAGCCACTCTGGAAACAGTGTGGAGACTCCTCAAAAAATGAGAGCTGGAACCGCCTTTTGACCCCACTATGCCACTCCTGGGTATTTTCCCAAAAGAGGTAGAATTAGTGTATTATAGAGATACAGCTTCATCATTATTTACAGCAGTTCAATTTAATATAGCTAAATTATGGAAACAACCCAGATGCCCCTCACTTGATGAGTGGATTCAAAAACTGTGGTACATGTATACAATGGAATTCTACTTGGCTATTAGAGAAAACGATATTCTGGCATTTGAAGCCAAATGGATGGAGATGAAAAAATATCATGCTAAGTGAAATATTCCAAACTCAGAGACTTAAGGGCCAAATGTTTTCTCTCATTTGTGGAAGCTAAATACAATCAGAAACAATATGATAGATGGCTAAGCTAATAATAACCTCAACTTGTATGAATTTTTATATGAGCATGAGGAAACTTGCCCATGATTCTGGGTAACAAAGGGAGGGTGTCAGGGAAGGTGGAGGTAATAGGATATCAAGGAGACTGGAGGGAAGGAGTATGGGGGAATCAACTCAGTGGGGAATCTTCAACTTCCATGAGAAATCCAATTAACACGGGGGTTAAGTAGGGGAAAACATGGAACCATGAGGAGCTCAAGGGTGGAAACCATGAAATGGCAACAGCCTTGGCTTGCTCTGTCATTATACATTTGTTCTTGACTGTATGACAATGATTCCCTCCTAATTGTAAGACCATCTTTAATGATTTAAAAAAAAAAGAAGTTCAACCACAGTAAAAGAAAAAAAAATGGTTTTGCCCCACTTCCGACCCTATAAAAGAAAGAACAATCTAACTCCAAATCCAGCAGAAGTTAGGAAATATTCAATATCAGAACTGAAATTAATGAAATTGAGAATAACAAATTACAATTAAAAGAATCAATGAAACAAAGAGCTGATTCTTCCAAAAACTAAATAAAATGTATAGACCGTTAGCCAATCTCACTAAAAAAAGGAAGGAAATGAAAGAAATCAAGAAAATCACCGACAGGAAGGGAGCAATCACCACTAAGCCCACAGAAATCCAAAGGATTATCAGAACTTAGTTTGAAAAATTATACTCCTCTATATTAGAAAATCTGGAAGACATGGACAATTTTCTAGACAAATATAACATCCCCAAAACAATACAGGAAAATGCTGAAAGCCTAAATAGCCTAATTACAGGCACCAAAATCAATATAACAATTAGAATTCTTCCAAAGAAGAGAACTCCAGGACCTGATAGGTTCCCTGCTGAGTTTTGCCACAAGTAGGAAGAGGAGCTAACACTTCTACTTATTTTGATATTTCAAGCCATTTAAAAGGAGGGAACTCTTCCAAAATGCTTTTTATGATGCAGTCAAAGCTCTGATAGCAAAACCCAACAAAGACACATCAGAAAAAGAAAACTACAGACCAATATCACTGATGAACATTGATGCAAAACATCCTTAAGTAGTTTCTAACAAATCACATCCAAAAACACATCAAAAGGATAATTCATAGGAGAAAGATGGCAAGCTGAAGGGAGGTGGCTTTTCCTGTGGCTCCAAGTCTGGGTGGCAAAGTCCCAGTTTATCTTCAGTTTTTCAAGGTGCATTCTTGGGAATATATCTATGAAATTCTAGTTCTAATTTGTGAAGCTTTTTTGAGGAGCTGAGTTCTGGGAGTTTCGTGTGCAGAAAAAAAGGGTTTTTATCTGTCGTGCAAGGAACAAGCAGGTCAGCTTTGTTTACATTCCACTGGCAGGTGGCAGGAGCGCTGCCATCAGTGAGTGGCTGACAGAGCATGGAGAGAAAAAGGAATTTTATCCATCCCCCAAGGAACAAACCAGGTTGGCTTTGTTTACATTTTGCCAGCGGGCAGCGGAGCAAGCAGCCGGCAGTGAGCAGACCAGCAAGCACTGGTGGAACTGAACAGAGTGTGGAGGAAAAAAGGGATGTTATCCATCCCACCAGGGATGCAGAAGTTCAGCTTTGTTTGATTACATCCTGCTGGTGGGTGGGCTGCGAACAGCTGTGTCAGGCAGGCTGCGAGTGGCTGTGGCTGTGGCTGTGGCTGTGGAGCTGAACACACCCAGCGACCTCATTGTTGCTGGGATCCCATTTTTTATAAAAACAGAGCATCAGGCAAGTGCATTTGCAGACACCCACCAAGCTTATACACTGCAGGAGGCAAGAGCTGTGCTGGGAAGCAGCCAAAGAGGTGCCCAATGAAACAGGCTGCTCAGCACGAAAGCAGGGCCGCCATTCCGAGCCCCAGGAGACAGCTCTCTCTGGCTTTTTAGAGCAGCCTATGAAAACTGCATCAGGAAATGGCCACTGGCCTCAGTCTGATCTACGAAGAGAAGTACTTGTCCAGGCCCAGGTTCCACCTTGCTTAGGGTGTCTTCGGTTTGTGGAATAAAGGAGAGCTATTCCCTGCCCTGTCCACTCCCTGCAGCCAAAAGGATCACATGACAAGTTAAAGGCTCTGAGTCTTCTGCCACAAGAGACAGTGTATGTATCTCCTAGCAGAGGAAGAATAGAAATCATCCATACTCCCTGCTCATTAAGTCTTCTGACTTCAGCTCCTCTGGGAAGTTGGCAAACTTCAGGGCTTTCCAGAACTAGTCTTCTTCATTGGAAGCACCTCCTAGAAATCCCAAGATTCTGAGGACACCCAAGTCCTCTTTCTGAGATCACATAACCACAAACTGAGACATTCATATTGAAACCTAGAAGGACAGTGAACATCTCCTCCCAAAGGACCCAGAGATGCCATTACTGTCTATAGTTACAAGTTTTCATTAAGGATTTTTTACTTTTTATCTGATTTTGCATACATATATACATTTTTTTCTTTCTTTCCTTCTGTTTTTCTCCTGTTCTCGATGTGTCTTGGTACAATAGCTGGAAGAGTTTATGAGTTCGTGGAAATAAAAATACTAGCTATTTTTGTGAGTTTTTTCTTTTGTTTCTATATTTTTTCACTCTCCTTTTTTATTTTTTATTTTTATTTTCTTTTTTCTGTTCCAGTTTTAGTTTTTGTCTTTGTGCATTTGTTCGTTTCCTTGTCCTCCCTCCTGAACAGTGGGATTCTGGTCAGGGCATTTAGTATCAGAAGTATACTGTGCTTGACATCCTTATTTTACCTATGTGTGCTTCTACCCTTATGCGATCTCCCAAATCTTATTAATATCTCTTTTACCACTTCTATATTTTACCACTGCTATCCCTGCTTTCCCAAGGGTCTGTTTTTTCTTTCCTTTTTTCTTTTATCCTTTTTTTACTTTAATTTATTCTTTTATTTTGTTTTTTATCTTTTTTGTTTCTTTCTCTTTCTTTCTTGGTCTTTCTCTCTTCAGCAGATCCTATACCTACTTCAATTTCTCACTGTACCCAATTAGACAAGGTAGCAAACTAGCTCATAATGTCTTTGAGTTGAAATGAACCATGCCTCAAATTAATCTCTTCTCCCCTGTACTTTCTCAATTCCTAAACCATATGCTGTTCTCTCTCTTTCTCACTCAAAGCCTTTAATCTACTCACATCCCACTGCTATCTTTTCCTTATTCCTAATTGAATCATTGAATACATTCTAACACCTTCTAGTTCTTTTTTCTAAGTCAGGAGCTCCACACTACCTCCCTACCCCACGTTCTTGGATTTCTAGATTGTAACTACCCCCATCTACAGAGACCCTGCTAACTGAAGTGAAGGTCATTCTTAATAAAACAGGTATTTGCTGGCTAACTTTACATAATTGTGAGAGCTCTCATGGAAGAAAACCACTCCTAAAGGTGCTAATCACAATTAAAATTGTTTTGTTGATACTGTTCAGTATATGCACCTATAGGCTCACATTTCTTCATTGACTGGACTGGAAGCCATTGACCTGTGCTCCCCAAGTAGCACTCCAGTCCACGAAGCACAGGCATAAGAAGCTCCAATAACCCCTACAACAGTAACTAACATAGTCGGTCTTCAAGCCATATCCCCTGTATCTGAAAATGATGAAAAGTGGTAATTACTCCCATCCTCATCCTCACAGCTCTCCATCCCAGGACTCTATGGCAGGAGTCCTAGATGAAAACCAAGAAAAGTTTATCAACATGATGATCAGTAACTCAATCAAGGAGGTGAAAGAATAATTAAGGAATGAGAGCAGAAAGCAGAGTTTCAGGTGATGAGAGACAGCTTTCATAAGGAAACAAAGGAACAATTCCATGAAATGAAAGACTATATTTATAAAGAGTTAGACATCCTGAAGAGAGATGTAGCAGAGCTATCAGAATTGAAAAATACTGTCAACCAAATCAAATCCTCACTAGAAGATCCTAACACTAGAGTAAACTCAACAGAAAATAGAACCTCTGGAAGAATGAGCATCAGATAATGAAGACAGGTTGAGGAATGTTGAGTTCGAGGAGGACAGACAAGAAAAGAAACTTATCGTGCATGACCAGAACTTCCAAGTAATATTTGATGAGATGAGAAGAAACAACCTGACAGTATTCAGACTGGAAGAAAACATCAAACAACAAACAGGAGGCATTAAGAACATATTAAATGAAATTATCAAGGAAAACTTTTCTCATATCAGGACTGATCCAGATTACCAAATCCAAGACACCTATAGAACACCAAACAGACCTAAGCAAATGAGAAATTCAACAAGACATATCATATATAAAATGATTAACAGAGAAACTAAAGAAAGAATTCTAAACGCAGCTACAGAGAAGCCCCAAGTCACAGTCAGAGGCAGACCAATCAGAATCACTATGGATTTTTCAGACCACACAATTAAGGCCAGAAGAGCTTGGAACAATATTTTTCAAGCCTTGAAAAAGAACAATTTTCACCATTAAAACTCAGCTTTAAATGTCACAGAGAAATTAAATACTTCAATGATAAATTCAAGCTAGTAAGATACAAGAACACAAACCCTGCATTACAGAAAATTCTCAAGGACATTCTTCATTCAGAACACACTAATAATTCTCTTATCCCTAAACAAGAAAGTGTCTACAATCACAATACACACTAATAGAAACCCAAGATGGTGCAAAACACAGCAACAACCATAAAGTCTGGGACTCAGATTACCATACCTATTCTAATTCTGAATGTGAATGGTTTCAATGCCCCAATTAAAAGGTACAGATTGGCTTACCAAATCAAAAAACAAAATACAACAATATGCTGTCTACAAGAGACATACCTCACACTCAAAAATAGACACAGACTGAAGGTAAAAGATTGGCAAAATGTCTATGGGACTGTGGCCCAAAAAAGCAAGCTGGCGTGGCAATCCTAATATTTGATAAAGTTAATTTTGATCCAAAACTACTCAGAAATGACAAAGGTGGACACCACATCATACTAAAAGGGACAATTCACCAAGAAGACTTATCAATAATTAAAATTCCCCTAAAAACATGGAAAAAACACTCAAGGACATTGAACCCCTCATTGATCTCAATACAATAATACTGGGGGACTTCAATACACCATTATCAACACTGGACAGATCATCAAAACAAAAAATCAATGAAGATATCTCCAATCTGAACATCTCTATTAACCAATTGGGCTTAACAGACATCTACAGAATAGTCCATCCTAAATTGGCTGCATTTACCTTCTTCTCAGCAGCTCACAGATCCTTCTCAAAAATAGACCACATCCAAGTCCACAGAACTAACCTTAATGAATTCAAGAAAGTGGATATATACTCCCATGTATCCTGTCAGATCACAATGCCATGGTCATAGCAATCAACAACAACAACAAAAAACAACAGAAGCTACTCTAATACTTGGAAATTGAATAATACTCTTTTAAACAAAGAATAGATAAAAGACCAAATTAGAGCAGAAATCAAGAAATTCTTGGAGCCCTCTGTGCCCACCGCTGGCTGCCTGGGTGCGCTGAGGGGCTGCCCTCTCCCACGCTGCGACACTCTCTTCTACTCCCCTCCATGTGCCCTGGCGCCCCCGCTCCCCTTCCTCAGGCCGCTGCTTATGCCAGGGTCTATGGAAGTAATGGAAGGACCCCTCAACCTGGCTCATCAGCAGAGCAGACGAGCAGACCATTTATTAGCTGCAGGGAAATATGAAGATGCTATTTCTTGTCATAGAAAGGCTGCAGGGCTGAGGACCGAACTTGGGGCCTTGAACTTGGGGCCTTGCGAATTCTAGGCTTGCGCGCATGCTAGGCAAGCGCTCTGCCACTGAGCTAAATCCCCAACCCCCCTGGGGTCTTTTTTAGCATCCCCTCTGAATGTTTCATTCCTGTATGTGTGCTTCCAGTAACATGCTGATGATGGTTTTCATTTAGGTTTGAAGTTCAGAATTGTTGGCTTGGAGACAGAACTCAGGCCCTGGCTCTGGGTTTAATCCCTAGCACATGTGTGCACCGTGCGTGCGTGTGTGTGCACAAGAAGTTTGGCTTTTTATCAAAGACATAAGTTTATAATAGTCAAGCATCCTTGCATGTGTTGAACTCAGAAGTAGATCTTTGGGCATGTTTTGCACAAACCAGTTTCTGTTGGCTGAATTACAAACCAAAAACCTTTGGGTTGGGGATATTTTACTCACTTTGCATCCAAAGTGGCGGAGGTCACATTTCTTAGAGCAAGCCGTGCAGTCTTTCTGCTAGAAGGCACTTTCCTTTCCTTCTTGGCGGAGTTGTTGACAACCTTCCCCTGCCGTGTTATTTTATTACTGAAATACAGATTGCACAGTAGGCACTGGTTTGGATAAGTCCTCTTACTTCAGTGATTTTTGCTTGTAAATTAGTAATTTTCAGAGAAAAATACATTTAAAAAATAGTTTTACCAAAGCGAACCCCATGTATCTGCTGCAGAATGGGCACATGCATATCTTTCTGATGCCATGAAGCTGACACAATCTGAGCAATCATTTATCACTGGAATTGCAAAGGGATAGCCACATGAAACAGCTCTTCCTCATCCAGGAGAGGTGGAAAAGGGCAAAGCGTGAAGAACTATTGAAAGCTCAGAACGTGGACAAAGATGTAACTCCCCATCTCCAGGCATCTCACAAACCCTCTGCTGAGGATGCAGAGGGCCAGAGTCCCCTTCTTTCTCAGAAGTACAGCCCTTCCACAGAGAGACACCTCCCTGAAGTTCAGGGAGTCTTTGACAGGGATCCAGACACACTACTATTTTTACTTCAGCAAAAGAGTGAGCCAACAGAACCATGCATTGGAAGCAAAGCCCCAAAAGATGACAAAACAATTATTGAGGAGCAGGCAACCAAAATTGCAGATTTGAAGAGGCATGTGGAATTCCTTGTGGCAGAGAATGAAAGATTAAGGAAAGAAAATAAACAGCTAAGGGCTGAAAAGGCCAGGCTTCTAGGAGGCCCAGCAGACAAGGAGGTGGACATGGACGCCAACTTCGTAGAGAAGTCAGAGCTGTGGAGCTTGCCACCCCATCCAGACCCTGCTGCAGCCTCCTCAGCCTGGTAGGAGTTTGCAGCAAATACTGGGAAGGCCAAGGACATTCCAATACCTAATCTTCCTCCCTTGGATTTTCCCTCTCCAGAACTTCCACTTATGGAGCTCTCTGAGGATATTCTGAAAGGACTTATGAGTAATTAAAATGGAAGGCCTTTGGAGAGCTCAGAAGAAGAAATGATTCAGTAACTCAGTTAATCCAGAAAAGAAAAAAAAGGGAAAACCACATACAAGGGTAATTCCGGATGTGCTTCAGCATCTGGCTGACTATGGCAGCAGCAGCATTGCCAGGCCGTGGGAAACAGTCACTGTGAAACATTGTGTATCTGATCTACCAGCTCGAGCTAACGATTCCCAACTGGCGGACAGCAGACTTGTGGAGGTTCATTTTCTCCTGATATAAACCAAATGGCTACCTGGAATAATTTTTTCAAGCACCAATTATTTTTCTTATCTTCAGGGTTAAAATGTATAAAAGTATGTTCTGTATAATTAATCTATAATGCCATAAATGATAATGTAAAGCCTAAATAATATGGTGGTCTGAGGGCTGCCTTGTATTTGAAACATGCTTTCTATCATGCATTGACTACATGCATTTTGTTATGCACATTTCATTTAAGTAAAGTGTGTGAGACACCTTTCTGGATGAAACTATATGTGCCACACTTTGCACTACTCATAACATAATGATAACCTCAAGACTATCAGGAGAAATATTTAAATTTCCATTTTATGAAGAAAGGAACCAAATTATTAGTTATGCTTCTTTTAAAAAAATTTACCACTTTACATAATTAATCAGGGTGCATTTTAAGTTCTAACTTTGTTATATAATGCATCATTTGAAAATACCAAGGAAAGATCCTTTGTTTTTAATGATGCATGAGTGGAAGTAATGCTAGTTGGCAATATTTGATTGTAAGAAATCAATAAAGTAATTGTGTTTAAAAAAAAAAGAAAAGAAATTCTTGGAAATGAATGAGAATGAAGAAACAACATATCAAAATCTCCAGGATAATATGAAGGCATACTTAAGAGGTAAATTTATAGCACTGAGTGCATACATCAAAAATCTGGAAATAGCCCAAATAAATAGTCTTATGCTCCAACTCAAACTCCTGCCAAAAGAGGAACAATCCAATCCAAAAACTAATAGAAGACAGGAAATAACTAAAATGAGAGCTGAAATCAATGAAACTGAGAACAAAAAAACAATACAAGGTATCAACAAAACAAAAGGTTGGTTCTTTGAAAAAATAAATAAGATCAACGGACCCCTTGCCAAACTCACCAAAAAGAAGACTGAAATGAAGCAAATCAATAAAATCAAAGATGAAAATGGAAATGTCACCATAGACTCAACCAAAATCCAGGAGATCATCAGAACTTATTTTGAATATCAATACTTTGCCAAGTTTGATAATCTGGAAGATGTGAATAGATACTTAGACACATACAACATCCCCAGATTAGCACCTGAAGACATTGAAAATCTAAACCAACCTATCTCAGGTTCCAAAATCAAAGCAGTAATCAAAGGCTTTCCAAAAAAGAAAAGTCCTGGATCTGATGGATTCACAGCAAAATTCTACCAAATGTTTACAAAAGAATTAACACCGATCCTCTATAAGCTTTTTGATGAAATTGAAAGGGCTGGAGCACTACCAAATACTTTTTATGAAGCAAATATAACTCTCATTTAAAAATCTAACAAAGATTAATCAAGAAAAGACAACTGTAGACCAATTTACTGATGAACACAGATGCAAAAATCATTAATAAAATTATACCTAATCAGATCAAAAGGTACATTAAAAAGATAATACATTATGATCAAGTGGGTTCATTCCTGGAAAACAGGGCTGGTTCAACATTCGCATATCAATAAATTCACCACTTAATTAAAATTAAAAATAAAACTCATATAATCATCTCAAGCAATTCAAAAAAGGCCTTTGATAAAATTCAACATTATTTTATGCTCAAAAGCCTGGAGAGGATAGGGATCAAGGGAAGATATTTTAACTATGTAAGATCCATTTATGACAGACCCATAACAAACCTTATGCTCAATGGCAAAAGACTGAAAGCATTTCCACTTCATTCAGGAAGGCTGTCTTGTTTCAAAGTTTTATTCAATATAGTCCTTAAAACTCTTGCCAGAGCCATCAGACAAGAGAATGAAATTAAAGGAATTTGAATAGGAAAACAGGAAGTTAAGTTATCTCTACTTGCTGATGACATGATTCTATACATAGAAGACCCAATAACATTGGCCAGAAAACTCCTAGAGCTTATAGGTGATTTTAGCAAAGCAGCTGGCTACAAGATCAACACCAGTAAGTCACTAGCTTTCCTTTACTCCAGCAACAAATCCTCAGAAGAAGAAATCAGGAAATCTCTCCCATTCACCATCTCCTCCAAAAGAATGAAATACTTGGGCATTAACCTTACAAAGGATATTAAGGACCTTTACAAAGAAAACTATCAAACACTAAGAAAAGAAATTACAGAAGACCTGAGTAGATGGAAAAACATTCCATGCTGATGGTTAGGCAGAATCAATATAATAAAGATGGCCATTCTACCCAAAGCCCTTTACATATTTAATGCAATCCCCATCAAGATACCTATGGCATTTTTCAGAGATATAGATAAAGCAATTCTCAAGTTCAAATGGAATAACAGGAGGCCCAGACTAGCCAAAACAGTACTCTACAGGAAGGAAGAAGTAGGGGGTATCTCAGTCCCTGACCTGAAATTATACTACAGAGCTGTAGTAGCAAAAACAGCATGGTATTGGTATCAAAACAGAACAGAAAACCAGGGAAACTGAATAGAAGATCCTGTGACAAACCCCCATATCTTTAACTATTTGATATTTGATAAAGGGGGCAAAAGCATAGTGTGTAAGAAAGATAGCCTGTTCCACAAATGATGTTGGACAAATTGGACAGCCATGTGTAGACAACTGAAGCTGAATTCTTATCTTTCACCCTACACAAAAATTAAATCGAAATGGGTCAAAGATCTGGATATTAAGCCAACAACTTTAAACTTACTAGAAAAAGAAGTAGGGTCAACACTACAGGACGTAGGAGTTGGCATTGCCTTCCTTAACAAAACTCCCAGGGTCAAGCAGTAAAGTCAAGAATAAATGAATGGAATGCAATTAAACTAAAAAGTTTCTGCA
>PVKS010044311.1:0-14373 GCA_004027875.1 Aplodontia rufa
CTTCCAACCTTTCATCAGATCATCTTATTTCCCAGGTTGGTCTCTTCCCCTTCCTTCCGCAAAGCTGGGCGGTGCCCCAGCCCTGGCCCGTCGCTCCTTGCCCCGAAGTCATATTTCTCCGTCCACCCCTCGGGGTTACGCTCTGGTTCAGAGGTTGCGAGGCGTACAACATTCACGAATCCGTCGCGCCAATTTGATGCCCTATTTAGCACAAGCAGTGACTGCTTGACACTTTGCACCAATTCCCTGCTCTACAAATTAGCAAGAATTGTCATGGTCCCAATTTGAGGCGGTTCCCTTCCCGGAGAGGAGCTGTTGGCATCCCTTCACGCCGCCGTTTTCCCACAGAGTCAGTGCACTTGGCCACGATTCTCCACAAAGGTTTCAGCACCATGACCAATTGGTCAGCTCCTCCGGGCAGCCACACACAGACCGGCCCTAGCCCCTCCAGGCCGCTAAGAGACACCTACCAGCCGGGGCTAATTTCTCTTTAAGACTCATTCAGGAGTTGGGCTTTTCACAAGACCACATGGGGTGCCCTCTTGTGTGGGATGCTGGGGGTCGCCAAGGGGAGGGAGACCAGGCCCTCCCCCACCCCCACGATCTATTTCCAATATGATTTTCCAACTCCTTCTCGTACCTTTCCCCCACTGCCATATCTTTTTAAAGAGAGCAGAGCTTATGAAATAAGAAACTATTAGAGGCAGGGCCGAATTGGGTCCTAATCTAAAGGAAAAAAATTTACGCTTTCCACGAGGTTTTCATCCTGAAATCTTGGTAGTGATTCAAGCTGTGGCTCAAAAACTCTGCAACTGGTCAAAACTCTGGAGGCTGGAGAGTCCCTGTAAAGAGAAGACTGAGCGTGGTGGGGTGGGGGATGGGTAAAGCCGGGAAGGCGCTTCTTCCAAATATCAGCTAAAGAAACGACCAATTGATTTTTAAAGGGGGAGAATTCACCAACTGCACCCCCCAAACATTCATGCCCCTGCTGATAATGGAATTTGCTCCCTTTCTCCTGTATCTCAATGCTCTAACAAAAACAACCCGAGCTTTATAAATAGCTTTTCATGTCCATTTAATGAGAATGATTGGGGGAAGAGAAGCCTCTGCCATCAGTATTCTCCCAATGGTCTTGGCCTGCAGTTGTGTTTAGTTTGAAAGTGTAAATCTCTTTTGTCCCAGTAATATATGGCTTTCGCTGCTTGTCCACAGTCTTTTTCTGTTAGTTCATTACTACACAATTACCATTCACGCTTCATTAGAGTCTCTGTTTCTTTTTGTTTTTCTTTTTTTCTTCCTTAAAGCGAAACTCTCCCTCTTTTTATCATGCCAATACCCGTTGGGAAGCGGTCAATGTGCTAATTAGCTGCCACTTCTCATGTATTCGGATCCGAATTCTTTACATTTTGTGGAGGAGGGGAGGAAAGATTAATATTAAAAAAGATGAATGCTGATAGGATTTAAAAAAAAAATCCAAGGCGGATTTTCCCTTCTCAATCACATCAGCAAAGTACCTCATTTTCATGTAAAGAATACAAAAGCCACCAAGGTGATGCAAGCTTAGGAAGGAAACTGGCCTTCAGCTGGAGATTTTATTTTTGTAATTTATTCTTTCTGATGCTATTTTAGCGGGTCTACACAGGTTTGTTTCCCTGAGACTGTTGAATGGAGAAAGCTACAGGCGATTGTAGGGCCTGTTTTCGTGGTTTTTCCTAATCCGAGTTTGCACGGTTGAAAGGGGAAGTTATTTGGGTGGAAAGAGCCTTTCACTCTTTCAGGTTGGTAGGTTCGTGGCCTATTCTCCAGGAGAAGAAAAAAAGAGTGCTTTAAAGGGAAGAAGGGGTGAGAGAGGACAGTACAGGGAAAGTCTGGTGAGAGGGGTTGACTCTATCCAGTCCCTGAGAGACACCCCAACTCACTGGCGGCCGTCCCCCACCTGCAGCTTCCTCGAGCGTCGTGCCTATCCCTGGGACCTTCTCTTGGCCGCTGGCCGCTCGGGGCAAGCCTCGCAGGGGCATGCTGCGCCGAGCTGTGTTCTCCGACGTGCAGCGCAAGGCGCTGGAGAAGATGTTCCAGAAGCAGAAGTACATTAGCAAGCCTGATCGCAAGAAGCTGGCAGCCAAGCTGGGCTTGAAGGACTCGCAGGTGAGGGCTGTCCCTCCATAGCGCCCCCTCCCGCGCTCACCCCCGGCCCGCGTGTCAGTCAGTTGGGAAAGGCCCCTTGTACAGGTGGGGAAACCGAGGCCTAGAGAAGGAATAAGTGCGCGAACCCGGCTTCCTCAGGCATTCAGGGCAGATTGCTTCTGACCCCCATCCATCTCTCCCAGGCCCAGCGCTCCGCACCCCCGCACATCTGGGCTAGGTGCCAGAGGATGGGGCAAGCAAGTGACAAGCTGTCGGAGTGGGTGTGGAGCAAATGCTGTAATCCATCCCATCGGAAGTCTCTGTAGGGGTGGCGAGAGACAGACCCCTCCCAGGTCCTCCCGCGCGTCTAGGGGCCCCCACTAACCGCAGCTTCAGCTTCCTCTGCTCGCCCCTGCGCTCCAGGTGAAAATCTGGTTCCAGAACCGACGCATGAAATGGAGGAACTCCAAGGAACGCGAACTCCTGTCTAGTGGGGGCTGTCGAGAGCAGACCCTTCCCACCAAACTCAATCCACACCCGGACCTCAGCGATGTAGGTCAGAAGGGGCACGGGGACGGCGAGGAGGAAGATGAGCGCAGCGGCAGCCCCCGCCACCGCCTGGCCTACCACGGGTCCCCAGACCCCCTGCACGTGCGGGACCCGGGGCTCCAAGGGCCACTGCCGGTTTCTCCTGCACAGTCCAGCAGCCCTGGCAAACCTTCGGACTTCTCCGACTCCGAGGAGGATGAGGAGGTCGAAGAAGAGGAAATCACCGTGTCCTAGAAACCCCTCGCGCCGCGCCCATACCGTTTCCAAGTGCTTTGAAATTGAAGAGGTGGGATTCTGTCTGCCTGCATCGTTTTGTCCCTGAGATCCCAGCTGTAGAACCATCACCTCGCCCAGGGTGCCATAGCTGGGTCTGTTGTCCCAAAGAGATATTTCCTTCCTCCTCACCACCTCCAAACAGCCCTCACGCAGAAAGTTAGGTCCTTAACTTTTCTGCAGGGCTCCATTCCATCTTACTAGGGGGAAGAGAGGTCTCCACTCCCACAGGCTGGAGTGAACTGTGAACCTGGCTTTGCTGGTTCTGAGCTACCACAGCCATAGGCGGTAGGAAACCTGTTTGTATGGAAGAGGAAACCGAGTTAGGGGTCAAAACACCAAGCACATAACTAATTCCAAGATCCCCTGTGCCAAGTAGCAAGGGCCTCTTGTCCTCTTTTTTTTTTTTTAAGAGAGAGGGAGGGAAGGTGAGAGAGACATTGGCCTTCATTGTTCCAACACTTAGTTATGTACATGGTGTTGGAGTTTGTACTCGGGTCCTCCTGCTTGCCAGGCAAGCCATGCTCCAGCCCCACCTCTTGTCCTCTTGAAGACTGGGGTAACCCCCACTTCCATGCCTGTCTTCCCCTAGTAGTTTCCTCAGAAAGCACATGAGTTACAAAAAAGAATAGCCTTCTGTCTAGGGGAAAGTATATATTGAATCTTTTCCAAATACTCTTTGGGGGGAAAGAGGTGAATTCTCTCCAGTGGGGGAAGTGCATGTACCTCATTATATATTTTAACACTTTTTCTTTTGAATTTCTACATCTATCATATATGCATCAAGCACTCTGTCTAGTGCCCTTTGATTTCTGGTGTGGTGTCACTGAGCTGCAAAGATCCTGAGCACTGGATAAGATGTGGACAGAGAGAAACCAGAGAGTCTCTTTGGTTAATATATATATATATATATTTTTTATCAAACTTTGCTGTCTTTGCACAGCTTTTATGAACTGTACACTATTTTGTACATATGTTTGTATGGATATTTTGTACCAAGGTTATTTTGAATGACTATAAAGGACAGGTTAGATTTCTCCCTCTCCTTTTTTTGCAATGGTTTTTCAACTTTTAAAACGTAGCCGTTTAATCACATAACTTATAAAGAAATGCTTATTTTGTATTTTACTGTGTACAGATTTTATATATGTAAATATGTATTAAATGAATGAATGCCAAATAAAAAGTAGAATGGACAAGAGGACAAGTGATGTAATTAATTCACAGAATGTGAGAGCTGAAAAGAAACTTGACTAGTCCAAGGACTGAGTTTTACAGAAGGTAAGCTTAGGGTTGGGTACACTCATCCAAAGCCACCCAGCTAATAAGTAGCCATGCTGGAATAAGAACCTATTTCTGATTCTCAGTCTGCTGCCTTTTCTGCTTTTCTGTATCATAAAATAACCATACTTGTCACGTGACAAGTTAAATAGCTCCAGGAGAGTGCTACCAGAAAGTTGAGTTTGCAATAATCCTCCCTCCTCTGAGGCTGAAATGATGGGCCAAATGAAATCAGTGCTCTCTAGTCTAGGTTCAAATTCGCAGTGGCTCTCCTTTTCCCCTTTTAAGGCGCATATCCTAGGAAAACTTCAAAATTGACTTTGAATCATTGCCGTTTGTATATGACTAATATTGTTAGGAATGTCATCTACAATCATGGCATAGTAGCCTAGATATACACTATGTAGTCTGCAAATGAAATAGAAGTTCCTTAAAGACTAGCTTTCAACAGGAATGATTTATTTAATCGGCAATCTAGGGAGAAAAGAACATCAGGTCATAATCTGTGGGAGGGGACTTTGTGGTGCTCCTTGAGAGAATGGTGTCTGTCACATCAGCCAGGCAGACGCATGTTTCTTTGTCATCCAAACCTGTAACCCAACAATGAAAAAAAGCAAAGTTGAAGCTTGAATGTAGGCAGTCTGTATTATAGTTGAAATGTGAATATAGTCTACCTAAATTAACCCTCTTTTAAAATAATACAAACCTCCTCCATGCTAAGATCTCCTGCTGGGCTTTTTTCTTAACGTGGCAGAGTTGTTTGAGTTTATTTTGGTGGTGGTATGGGTGGAGCCAAGGTCTCCTGCATATAAAGCAAGCACTCTACCACTGAGTCACAGGCTTTCTCCTGATATTGGTGGTCATGGCTTTCTTTACAGTTTACATGATCCTGAGAAGCTGCAGAAAAGAAAGTTGTCACTAGTTTCATAATGATTATAATTCAAGGAACCTCCCACGTTTCCTCCACAACACATGGTGAGCATTCAACACAAGTTTGCACATTCTTTTTGGACAGAGAACTCTCTGCTCTAAGCGGCTTGATCTATTTTCAGCTTCCCTCTGCTGCTTCCTAGAAATCAAGAGATGAGAGGCTGACCGAAGTGATCACCTCTCCCTCCCTGCCTGCTCAAGCCAGCAGTTCTTATTCCCATCAAAAACCATTTTCAGGCACAGGGACAGATTCATGTCAACATCTGGAGCCTAAGTAATCTGTAGGCTTCCCACATTCACTACAGAATTATTCACTTTAGCCAGGAGGTAGAAGCAACCCAAATGTCCATTGATGGATGCATGGATAGCAAATGTGGTACATACTTACCTTAGAAGATCATTCAGCCTTTAAAAAGAAGGAAATCCTGTCAAATGCTTCAACACAAATGAACCTTGAGGACATTATATTAGGTGAAATAAGCCAGTCACGAAAAGACAAATACTATATAATTCCACTTGTGTAAGATATTTAAATAGTCAAATGCAGAGAAACAGAAAACAGAATTGCAGAATCCAGGGGCTGGAGGAGGGGGAAATGGAGAGTTGTTATTTGGTGGGTTTCCAGTTTTGCAAAATGAAAAAGTTCTAGAGATCTGTTGCACAATGATGTGAATACAGTTAACACTACTCAACTAAACACTTAAAAATGGGGATGTAGCTTAGTGGTAGAATGTTTGCATAGCATGCAGGAGGCCCTGGGTTTAATTCCCAGTACTGCACATGTGGGGACACACACACACGACTTACTTGGAAGCATGATATTGTATGAAGATGGTAAATGTTATGTGTTTTTTAACCATAATAAAAACACAAAGTAACACATATTTCAAAATTAAAAAGTCCAGCAATAGTCAAAGTTATGACAGGTAAGCAATATTATCTTAAGATAATGTAGAATTCAAGGAAGAAGCATTACATGATATAATTGTTTCAATATTAATAAATGTTAAGAAAATCCAGAAAAGGAAAAAAGTACTTGAAATCTTTTTAAAGTGCATACTACCTACCACAGCATATTTGAAAAAAAGGAAATATCAAACACTATTTAAAATTTTTATAATGATCCTAAATCTCCTACCTCACCAACAAAACTTTTCTAAACCAGTGATCCTCAAACTTTAGTGTGAAAACCCTTTTACATTCCCAAACATCACTGAAGGTCTAAAAGATTTTTTTTGTTTCTGTGAATTTTATCTATTGATATTTACTGAGTTAAAACTAAGAATGAGCAAATTTTTTATTTTTATTTATTGTTTGGTACCAGGTATTGAACTAAAGGGTATTTATCCACTGAGCCACATCCCCAGCCCTTTTTATTTTTTATTTTATTTTTTAAGGAGTTGAGTTGTTGTGCAATCATAAATGCATGTAAAGTAACAATTTGATATGCATTTGATCCTAAACCACAGTTATCCCCACATTGCCCACATCCCAGTCTCCTGATTCTTCTATATTATACCTCTATAGCAAATATAAATGAGTGTGTATGTATATGTATAAGATTGTGAATTTTCCAGAATTAAATGATTGCATAAATATTATTTGACTTCTCCAGAGGGTAGAGTATGCTACATTGTTGATTGTCTCCCTAGATCCCTCACTATCTTCCCTCCCTCTCCCATCTCCCCTCTTCTCCCCCCTCCACCTGTCTATGGTTCCCCTAGATTATGTGTTGCTGTGCCCTTGGTGGGTCCAATACATGAGCTTGATAACCTTTCACCCAAGCCTGGCTTAGCTCTAGCCTCCACAAATGAGGGAAAACATTCTACTCTTGCCTCTCTAGGTTTCGCTAACTTCCCTCACAATGATTTCTTCCATTCCCATCTATTTACCTTCAACTGCTGCAATATCGTTGTTTCTAATAGCTGAGTAGAACTCCATTGTTTTTTATACCAGAGCTTTTGGGTCCATTCTTCTAGTGAGAGGTATCTGGGTTAATTCCATAATTTAGCTATCATAAATTGAGCTGCTATGAACATAGATTTTGCTGTGTCGCTGTATTGTGCTGATTCTAACTCCTTTTTATTTTTAGTTTGAGACAGGGTCTTGCTAGTTGCTTAGGGCCTCGCTAAGTTGCTGAGGTTGTCGTGGAACTTGCAATTCTCCTACCTGAGTCTCCCGAGTCACTGGGATTACACATGTGCACCACCTGTAAATAGATATTAATTTATTTAAAATAACAATAAGTCCATTATATATCAATACAAGTATCATATTAAAAATAAGTATATATTATAAAACAAAACATTAGAACAGTGATACTGTTTCACATTTCTGCAAATTTTTTGATGATTGGCTTAACTGGAGACAGTTGGGATCTTTCATGTGCTTCTGCAATCTATTGCAGTATGAAGAAAATTCAACCCTATGCAAATCGGCAGATGAAAAAGGAAGATTTATTGTAGCCTTTTTAGATGATTATGTCTGTTCTTTGTTATAACGGCAAAACTCGACATGATAGATTTTAAAATGTTAGTTGCAATTTTGAATTTAAAATTCTGTCAAAAAAACTTTTCAACTGTGTTACATTAAAAATCCATTAATCAGGAGCTGGAGCAGTGGTTCAGCAGTTGGAGCACTTGCCTGACACTTGCCTGGCACGCGCAGGGACCTGAGTTTGAACCCTAGCACCACATATCCAACTGCCAGAGAAACAAAAAAACCAGATGAATAAATAAATTATTTCCCTCTTTCTCTCTCCCTTCTCTCCCTCCACAACTTAAAAAAAAAATCCATTAATCCACTGGGCTCCATGGCAGATGCCTGTAATTCCAGCAACTCAGGATGCTGAAGCAAGAAGAATGCAAGTTCAAGTCCAGTCTTGACAACTTAGAGAGACCCCCCTTTCAAAATAAAAGAGTCTGGGGTGTAGCTCATTGGTGGATTGCCCCTGGGCTCAATCCCAGTACCAAAAACAAAAACAAGAACAAAGCAAAACATTGTTCTATCTTGCATCTTGAATGAATGTTTTCCCCATATATGATTTTGAAAAGTGATGTTCTGATTGGGTGGAGAGTATTTGTTCATGGAATTATGATGATATTCTGAATTTTGACCTTGTTCATATGTCATCAAACATCACATTGGTTAATATCACTGTCCCTCTCATCATAAAAGCCTTTAGTATGCAGCAGAAGTATTTTAGCACATTTCTCATTTTACCATATAGAATATTAAGAGTTATATGTTAAATACTTAAGGTTGAGACTAAATAGCATCAAATATTTTTTCTGCCCATTGAGCATGTTTCAAGTGAAACGGGCCGTGTGTAGCCATGAGTGGGGGCTGTAAAGACTCTAATGAGCACTAACAGAGTTTGGTGTCCCTGCCTTGATTTATTTAAAGGTTGTGAGCAATTGTACTGACCATTGCTTTCCACTATCAATAAAAAAATTTGATACAGTTGTTCTAGGATAAAGCAAGAGATTCAGAAAGACATTCAACCTGGAAATGTTCCAACAACTCTTGTGTTTGTTGTCGGTTACAGAAAAGAAGCTCTTCTTGGCTAATTGGTGCAGATACTAAATGCATACAAGCAAAACGGAAAGCGCAGGCACCTCCGTGTATTTGTCTGTTTTCAAAGAGAACATACAGTTTTTGCAGATGATTTATTAACTTTTAGATGAGTTCCTACAAGTCACCAGAGAGTGGCACTGTTATGACTTCTTTATTTGGCATTTCATCCAGCACGTATTCAGGTAGGACACTAAGAGAGCCCTGGATGTAACAATGCAAAATGATGACTTCTCCATAAGATGCTCTACTGGCTTTTTCATTTTTGGTCTGAAAAGTTTTGTTTGTTTGTTTGTTTTTTTAAGAGAGAGGGACAGTGAGAGAGAGAGAGAGAGGTAAAATCAATTTTTTTTAGTTTTTCATGTGGCTTTTGTTGCTCAGACACTTCGTTGTGTACATGGTGCTGGGGTTCAAACCCGGGACCCTGCACATGCAAGGCAGGCGCTAAAACCACTGAGCCACCGCTCCAGCCCAGTCTGAAAAGTTTTAACAATTTTTAAATATTTAATGAGTGAATCATGTCTATGTGTTAAAACTTCAATTCATTTTCTTTCTTTAAACACTGAAGGATTGGTCTCAAAATCATAGTAAAGGGCTGGGGCTATAGTTCAGTGGTAGAACACTTGCTTAACATATGGGTTCAATCCCCAGTGCTTGAAATAAAAGTGTAACTCAATTGGAAGTGGAATACTGTCCAAAAATGGTTTCTTGCATAAGACAATTAAGGTAAATTGTTAATGTTGATAAAGTTACAGAAAAGATAACTTTTGACATATCTTCTTTCTTATTTACAGTTTTATCCAGTTTGTAAAAATTATTTCTCTCTTTCATGAGTCAGAGAACTCCTTATTTTCTTTTTTATTATGGTGAGAATTAGATAGTGAGGTTGTGGATGAGAAAGTGGGTCTTCCAATCTCCTTTTTAAAAGCTAATAATCCATGCTTAAATGCAAGATAAATGTATGGCAAATATATTTTCTTTTTCTTTAAAATAAAACAGAAAATTCTAAAATTACAGAATTTTTTCATAAAATCTCAAAGTGTGAACTTTATAAAAAAAATATATATAATTGCTAAAAAGATCACAAAGTATACTTCTTGTGTTTCTGCATAGACTCAAAGAATACTCAGGAATTTTAAAATAATAATTTGTAAGATAAAGGGGTCACAGATACTATAGCAAATATAACTGAAGAAAGCAAGTAGGAACAGTGAGAAAAAAATGAATGAATCTCTAAAAATGCACCTAAAACTAATGTGCACATAAATCTTAGAAAATTCTAGGAAACAGAAGAACACACAAGCATACACTCTATTAGCAGCTGTGAGAGGGTAACATCATTATACAGCCTCTGGAAAACTCCCAGGGGTCCCCAAGTACGACTTTGAGAACCACTTATCCAGAGGTATATACTACTTTACTGAGGTGAGAGATAGAAGGACGCTGTCAGGCCAAGTTCCAACCACTCCACACCCAAGATTCATCTGCAACCACAAGGTGCTTTCCATAGGTCTTCACATCCTTCTCTTCTTTGTCCCTTCCTCATCCTCCATCTTCCTTCAGTCCTTCCTTCTCGCTGGCACCTTCCCATCCGCATTTAATCATGATCCACTCTTCCCCTACAACAGCTCTTTCTCCTGTTCACCTTTCACCACTGCCTTAAGGTCTCTCAGTCCCTTCAAGCTGACTGCACCTTGGCCTGGAATCCTCACTAAATTTCGCTGAAGAGTTGCTGTCCCTCGCCTTCATGCTACTTTCTCTATGAGCTATGGGTGAGTTGCTCCTTTCTGGCTTAAGGTAACATCTACACGGTGAACTTCAATCTGCCACTCAAAGAACTTTCTTCTCAGCTCCAGGCCCAAATGGTCAACAATTTTTGAACATCTGTCCGTGGGTGTCCCAAAAAAGTTGCTAAATTCCAAATGCCCAGGACCAAATGCCATGTTTTCTCACTGCAATAGCCCATTCAATCAAAGAAACTCTTCCCTTAATTCCTTTGAATGCCTTTCTGTCTTTTGCCAGAAAGTTAGGGACCACATTGACACTCCTGGCCCCTCCCTCTCCATACCATATAATCAATCAACCATAAGACCTGTCACTGTCTATATGTCCTTCATAGATCTTCTGTTCTTCTTTCCTGTCTCACCACCACTATCAAAAAGAAAAGCTATGCTATTGTTGGAGTAATGTGCTAGGTGCCATCACTAATATTTGGTATTCATTATTTTCTTTAATTCATACTATGGCTATTTTAAATTCTACTTTTCAGATGAGCAGACAGACTCAGATCTTGCTGGTTTTCCCTGGCTTCAAAACTCACCCCCTTTCATCAGCAATGAGAGCATCATAGAAGGCTTTGTGGAGAAATTTGCCAAAGCTATAAAGGATGGTATGATTTTTTTCAAGTCAGGAAAATTAAATCATATATCATATTATTTTAAGAAAGACATAAAAGAAAACAGGAAAGGATGTTGCTCAGATACATTTATGATGCTGTAGATTCTTTTACTTAGAGGTAATAGATACAAGTGACCCTAAGCATTACCAAAATGCCCATTTCTTTACTTAAATATAAAAGAATAACAATAAAAGCTGTTACTATGACATCATACCATTTTAGGCACAGAGCTGAAGCTTTAATTAATTTTATATCTAACCTTTAGTATAACTCTGCATGGGGACATCAATATTCGTGTATGATAGAATATGAAACTAAAGCTGAGTAACTCTGCCCAGTTACTTGCAGGTGAAATCTGGGCACTTCTCCTTTAAGGCAGAGGGACTTTTTACCAAGGGCAGAAAGCTGGAGTCACACAGTTCAAGCTTGGAAAGACAAAGTCAGTTGAATTTAGAAGTGGTTTTTTTGGCAAATACCTAGGTAAGTCTGCAACTTTTACACTTTCCAAAAACAAAAACATTTCCTAAACTTTAGTTTGATGGATTTACTTTTAAAGAAAAAAAAAGAAAGATTTTTTGTTGCTGAAAAAAAAAAAAAGAAATCCAACTAAATCCAAATGGTATCCCATCCAAATCCTGTAACAGAAAGAAAAAAGGACTTTAGGTAAAAACCAGGGCAATCTGAATGAAGTGCTGATGAGTTAATAATGCAACAATATTGGTTTATCAGCTGTGACAGTGTCCCATACTGATGTAAGATGCTAATATTAAGAAAGGTGGGCAATGCACAGGGAATATTTCGTGACACTTTCGCACTCAGCTGTCAATCTAAAATTATCCCCAAATAAAACATTTTTAAAAATCCAAATGTGTTTGCTTAGATGCTGTAAGGAGAAAATATGAATGTGTCCTTTATAGTTTAAAAGGCAAGAACACTAGAAGATGGTGCTTTTCAAAAGGAGAAGTGAAGGTTCGATTCATTCTTGGGCAGTCCCACACAACAAAAGTGAACGTCCAGCTTGGTGGAGCCGACGGCTCTTTTATTTGACCGGCTCCTCCTATACCCCACACACCCACCCACCATCAGAGTAATGCCTCCTGGAATTTCTCTTAGCACAAACATCTTGTTTTAGGACCATGTTTGGACTGTGATTAAAAGAGGATTATTTGCAACACACAGCCATCATCTGTGTGAAAGGACAGGCTACCCCCTACATTTTGCTAAACTTTTCTGTCAATACCACACCCCAGCAATCACTAACAAACTAAGCAGATGAGATCAAGGGGCAAGAGAGCTGTGTTTTGATTGTTCAGAGTAAAAAGTTTCATTTCAACTAGCAGCTGCCACTAAACTCCTCATTTCCAAGTCGAAAGGGCTCATTAACTGGCTCTAATGATGTAAGTCTTGCCAAGGTTTGTGTTCCAAGAAAACTGTCCCTTAACATCCAGAGACACAGGGGAACATGACCAGGCATAGATAGTTTTTACTGACAAGGCCTCGGGCAGACTGGTTTCTAGAGGCCCATTTCACTTACCCATATTTAAGGAAACTTGTCTTTGTACAAATGGGTGAGGTAAATTCTCATATGTCTTCTTTGCCTAGGTGATAGTAAATTAACCCCTTGGATTTGTTCAGAGTTTCAGAATTTTAGCTTACATTATGTCATTTGAATTTTCACAACCTCATGAGACAATCAGGGCAGGTGTCCATGTCCCCAGGTTCCACGTAAGCTCAGAAGGGTTGCTTGGTTTCCCTGATGCAGCACAGCCTATCAGTAGTGATACAGTCTTTGAATCACAATTTTGAAACTCCAAGTCAGAGTTCTTTCATTTAAAATATATTTATTGAATGCCTGCTGCATGTCTGGATGTCTGATCATTCATGAGGATAGAGTGATACCCAAAATCACTTGCTCTCAGAGGGGTCTTGCTCTCAGAGATCTTAGGATCCAATCGGGAGAAAGAGAACAACCAAGTAAAGGAACACATGAACACAGAATTGCAAATTGTGATGAGAGCTGTAGGAGAAATAAAAGGGTGCAGAGCGTCCAGGGAAGGTCTCTTTAGGAAGATGACATTTCAGCAGATAGCTGGAGGAGCCAGTGGGCCACACACTGAGGACAGGGCGTTCTGAACCGTTTAATACGGAGTCTGTAAAGGGCTCTTGAAGTGGAGGAAGATGGAGAGGTGCTAAGAGGCAGGATGTGGTGCAAGAGAGGGAAGTGCTGGTGACTATGATGTCAAGGACCGGGCAGAGGAAGCGCCCTGGTGCTTTGCAGGCCTACGAAGGGGCTTGAACAGTACTGTGTGTGGGACAGGCAAGTTCAGAGAGCTCCGAGCATGGGTTGGCATGGATTAATTTGTACGTGTGTGTTGTGCAGCTCTGTCTACATGCAATAGTGGAAGCAGGACGACAGCTGGCACCTGCTGGGAATTACAGTGACTTGGACAGGGGTGACAGTGAGGGCAAAGAGAAATGGAGGGACTAGAAATAGAATCTAGTGGTTGCAGAAGTGAAGGTGGCAGAGACGGAGGAATGTACTGCTTGGAAAACATCCCAGCCACAAATTATGCCTGGAGTTAGTGCATGGGAAAGAAAACATGACTTCAAAGATGCTTCAGGAGACATATCCCGGGCTGGGTGAATTTTGAGTGTGAGGGAAATCCCAAACAACAACAGTTTATAAGCATTTGCACATCTCTCTCCTGCGTGAAGTGTAGGGATGGCGTGGTGGATCCAGATCCTCAGCATCTTGAAGCTTCTCCATCATCTTCAATATCAGCTTCCACTCTGTGATCCTCAGGGGCTGCTCGGGCTCCAGCCATCACATGGTGGAAAGGAGAGAAGAGAGGAGAAGAGCACACTTCCCTTTGAAGTTGCGTGTAGCAATTCTACTATCAGAGAATTGCGTGTAGCAATTCTACTATCAGAGGGAGGGAGATGCAAGTCACCTCTGGGGGCTTAGTCACAGGAGAGGACGGAGAGAGTGGATATTGGAGGTAGCTCCTGTAGCCCATCTGTCCAGTTGTGCCTCTATGGGGAGCATTGGTGGGCAGAGATGGAAGGACTCTCATGTTTCCTCTTAGGGTTATACCTTTCTTCATTTGTTTACCTCCGGAATGTATTTGTGTGTTCTTTGTATACTTTTGTTTGAAGACACAGAGGAGGAGGAGGAAGAGGAGGAGGAAGAGGAGGAGGGAGAGGTGGGGAAGGGGAGGAGGAGGGAGAGGTGGGGAAGGGGAGGA
>PVKS010044312.1:0-14453 GCA_004027875.1 Aplodontia rufa
GCTTAGAAGATCCTCATAGAGCCAATAGCACAAGTTCAAATTCAAGGGCTGAAGAATCTAAAGTCAGATATCCACAGCTGACATCATCAGAAAAAGAAAAACAAAACAAAAGCAAAATAGCTATTCAAGAAGTTTGGAGCACAAGGCAGTAGCAACTTCCCCCTCTGCTTTCCTTAAAACCAAACCTGCTGGATGGTGCTATAACATCTATTCATGTCAGGTCTTCCTCACTACTTTTTGACCCAATCTTCTAGATACAAACTCTGACACACCAAGAGATATTCTCTATTGCTTTTTTTATGCATAACTCAATCCAGGCACATCAACAGTGCAAATCACCCATTACAATAATTAGACAGGAAACCCACCTTAAGAAATATCCAGATAAAGTATAATGTTATACATCATAATACTTTTTTAGAGATATTGTGGGAAGGAGAAGGGAGGGATAAGGATGGGTAATTGGGGGACACTCCTGGGGGTAATTCTAATATCCAGAATCTATACACATTTTATATTATTTTGTGAAAAACTTGTATGGTTGTTCTATAATAAATCTCTCAATAAAAAAAGAAATATCTATACTTCCAAGTTTACTGTAATACTATCTAAAATGCCCATTTTTTGTTAGAAAATATCTTTACTTTATTTATTTGTATGTGATGCTAAGGATTGTATACAGAGCATCACACAAGCTAGGCAAGAAGAAGTCTGCCACTGAGCTACAACCCCATGCCACAGTAGCCATTTTATGAAAACACCTTAATATCCATCAAGGAATACCTGATTGTGAATATATATAGCAAATACATATAAATAATCTTTTTTAGTTATTTAAATTTATTTTGAGATAGAGTGTAATAAGATGCACAGTTTCACCAAGATGCTGAGGCCAGCTTCAATTTTGTGTTTCTCTCTCTCAGCCTCCTGAATCCTTGGTGTTAAGGAAAGCATAACAACACACCTGGATTATCAGACATCTTTTAAAAGAAAGGTGCTTTAGATGGGAGTGGTGGTAAAGTTGAAGGCCAGCCCAATTAATTTAGCAAGATGCTCTCTTACAATGAAAAATAAAAATGGCTGGAAATATATATCACTGGACATGTAACCCTATATTTAAATTCCAGTAACAAAAAAATATTCTATCATTCACAATAACATGGATGAAGCTGAAGGACTACATGACATGAAATGATTGAGAAACAGAGAGAAACACATTGCATACTCTATTTATAGAATCTAAAAAAATAAAAGAAAGATGAAAGAAAACTGTGGTTACTAGAGGACTTACATATTCATACACATGTATTAATAACATCCTAAAACTTTCTTCACAAGTGATGCTCCAAGATACTCCCCAGCAATATCCCAATCAATATTTTACTTTCAAGTAAATTTTTGGATATCATATATGATATGATACTGTTATATTTTTATTCATTTAGCATTACATTATCCAATGCCATCTATTTTGCTTAATATTACAGGACTATTTACTAATGGCTGAATAAACTACCATTGTGAGTATATCATAATTTGTGATGGATATGCTGAGCTATATATTCCTGGTTTTTCTCTTTATATGCATTAGTAAACATAATGGTATACAATTTAATATTATACAACAAAAGAAAGAAACAACAAAATCAACAAAAACTAGGAAACTCTCTCCTTGACCTAATTTCTTCTTGTTGTAAAAATCCAAAAGAGAAAAAAGTATAACAGGTACACACCTACCATTACAGGAAATCCTTTATCACTCAGTTTCAGCAGAAAGCAGCTTAGATGTAGAGTTTCCCATTTTTTGCATAAAAGGTGAAAAGTGTGGAAATATAACAGAGGTCAATTTCATGAAATGCACATAACACTTGATGTGCTGACACTGTGATTTGTTATAAAACTGACTTTTGTTTTCCAGTTTTCCTTTCTATTTTCCCTCTCCTCTTTTCTAACCATGGGAGGAACAGGATTAACATGATTCCTTTTCTTTGGCTAATTATTTCTCCTTCAGCTCATAAAGACATTAAAAGACTTCAGGGCTGGCACCAGAAGATCTAAGAAATAGCTCTCTCTCAAGCAAGAAGACAAGTAAATTATAACTGCTGACAGGACATAGAGCATAGCCTTACAGTCAGTTCATTAAAGGTCCATTGGCCCCCAAAACTGTTAGAATTACAGCCTCTGGGCCAGGAATCCCCTGTGTTTCTCCTTCATCAGCAAAGCAATAAAACTTTTTTATTTTATCAAAACCTTATCCTTGGGGCTGCAGCAGTGGCTTGGCAGTTACAGCGCTTGCCTGGCATGCGTGATGATGCAGGTTCAAACCCTAGCACCACATACACAATGAGGTGTTGGAGCAACCAAAGCCACATGAAAAACTAAATAAAATTGGTTCTCTCTTTCTCTCTCTCTCACTGTTCCTCCCTCTTTAAAACAAACAAAAAAAAGAGGATGCAGTTTCAAACCCTAGCACCACATACACAATGAAGGGGCAGAGCAACCAAAGCCACATGAAAAACTAAATAAAATTGGTTCTCTCTTTCTCTCTCTCATTGTCCCTCTCTTAAAAAATGAGGACACAGGTTCAAACCTCAGCACCACATACACAAAGGAGTCTCTCTCACTGTCCCTCTCTCTTAAAAAAAAAGTTCTCATTATTGGATCAGCATTGGGGAAATGGACAGCAAAAAAATTCCTTTATGAAATCTTTGAGTTTCTTGATTTCCCCATATTTAAATGCATCTTTAAAATAAAGTTACTTATTACACAAATCTGATTTCAATACATTTGACAGGCTTGAAATGGCCCCACAGCATAAAGAATTACACCTTCACAGAAAGTCATCAAATTTCCCATTCCATCAAAATTAGAAACACATTTACCTTTGTATCCCAGTTTTCAATGTGCTGTAGCTTCTTTCAATATAGAAGATCCTTTCCATGCTTCATAGGAGCAGAATGTGACTCTAGCAGAGGGAGCTCCTCAGAGAGACCTATGCCTTCAACAGTACCATTTTATAGGTTCATGAAGGGATGAGGAAGAGAGTGAGAATAGAAGGAATATCAAGACAATTGGAGGGAGGGAGTAGGGGGGTTATGAACCCAGTGGGAAACCTTCAACTCCCATGAGAAGCCCAACTAACATGGGGGTAAAGTAGGGGAAGCATGGGATCAGGGAGGACCCAAAGATCATGAACTGGCATCAGTCTTGGCTTGCTCTGAAATTATGCATGTATTCATGAATGTGTAGCAATGATTCCCTCCTATATGTAAGAGTATGTTGAATGAATTAAAAAAATGAGAAAAATGAGACCTTTGAATTTGCATAGTCTAATAGAATACCAACCGTTTTGGGGGAAACTGTTATTCTAATATCTGGAGTTGTCCTGTTGTGCAGAAATTCATATATATGCCTGAAAATTAAATATCAATACCAAAAAAAGTGTAGCCTTAGTTTACAAGTTTTTTGTGGAAAGTAACCTCTATCTTCCATGTTAGAAAATATTTTTATATCTCTGAAATACTCTTGATAAAATACATAGTGTATGAAAAACAGAATGAAATTAGTGAATGTATTTTTTTTCTAAAATGACCAAATCATGGGCACTGCTGAGTGGAACACAATTTTGACTTATGAGCCATGTCAGGTCATCTAACCAAATGGTAAATTCTTTCTCAAATATTATGCTCATTTAGGGACTGGATAGCTTTCTCCACCCTAAGGAACTATATTGGGTCTTCAAATCTGCTTGAAGTGAGTTTTACCTTGAAAATATCTGTGGAAATTCACTGGGACAATCTTTCTAGTTCTTCTGAACAGTTTCACAACACTAAGGACACAATGAACAAGAATCATCTTTGCCTTTCCCTTCAATACTAGAACCTAAATGGCTGATTAATAATGTATCCACAAGGAACTGAAACTAGAGTTGAGGGAAGATAATCCCAATATTCCAATACATGATCTATTTAGATGAAAGCAATACCAAGATATTAAGAAACTAAGCCTGATTTCTGCCAGAGGAGCTATCCTACAATAGCATTGTCCTTAAAAATTAAACATAACACACATGTAAATATGAAATTTTAGTGATTACATAATAAAGGAAAAGAAAACAAGGCAACTTCAAGGATTGCACACCCAGACCCCACCCCACCAATTAGTATGTTCAAGACTCCAGCCCCAGGCATGGGGGACACCTCTGAAAGCCACATGCATGGACCCTGCCCTGCCACTAAGCATGCCTAGGACTCCACCAAAACTGGCAGATGTGAGATCCCTGAGGACTCTGTTCCCAAAATCTGGCCAGCAACTGATCTAGTCCAGGATCACACCCCAGCCACAACATGCAAATGAACACCCTGAGGACCCTGCACCCAAATCCTGTCCCATAGCTTCATGTGCCCAGGACTCTGGCCTTGACACCAGCAGGCTCGTAGGAGACCCAGAGGACCATGCACCTAGACCCCACCATGCCACTGAGTGCTTATATGAAAAATCAGGGGGAGCTGGAGTGGTGGCTTAGCTGGTACAGCATATGCTTGGCATGTGCAAGGACCTGGGTTCAAGCCCTAGCACCACGAACACAATGCAGTGTCTGAGCAATAAAATCCACATGAAAAATTAAACAGAGTTGATTCTTTCTCTCTCTCTCTCTCTCTCACTGTCCCTCTCTCTTAAATACAATATCAAGACATCATGAATAGATAAATTTATGCTCCACCTCAAATACCTAGAATGAACTAATGCCATACCTAGCAGAAGGCAGGAAATAGTATCAGAGCTGAAATCAACAAAATCAAGAATGAAAACATTATATAAAGAATCAATGAGATAAGTAGTTATTTCTGTGTAAAACTAAATAAAATTGAAAGACTCCTAGCAAATCTCACTAAAAGAAGGAAAGAATTGAAGCAATTCAACCAAATCACCAACAAAAAGGGAGTGATCTTCACTGACCCTTTGGAAATCTAATGGATTATCAGAACATAAGTTGAAAAACTATACACCTCCATATTGGAGAATCTCTAAATTTCTAGACACATGAAACATCCCCAAATTGATGCAGAAAGATTTTGAAAATATAAACAGCCCAATAACAGGCACCAAAATCCATAGAGCAATTAAAAGCCTTCCAAAGAAGAAAAGCCCAAATCCTGATAGATTTCCCACTAAGTTTCACCACTTCTGTGAGGTGAAGATAACACTTTTCCTTATTCAGCTACTGCAATAAATTGAAAAGGAAAGAATTCTTCCAAATATTTTTTATGATTCAACCATAACTCTGATAATGAAACTCAACAAAGTCACATAAAAAATAAAACTATAGATCATACCCTGAAGAACAGCCATGCAAAAATCCTTAATAAAGGTCTAGTAAGCCACATTCAAAAACACATCCAGACCAGCTATCCAACTCCTGGCTATTTTCCCAAAAGAGTTAGAATCAGTATATTATAGAGATACAGCTTTATCAATGTTTATAGCATCTCCATTTACTATAACTAGACTACGGAACCAACCCAGCTACCCCCTCACTCAATTCAAAAACTTTGGCACATATATACAAAGGAAAACTACTCAGCTATTAGAGAAAATGATATTATAGCTTTTGCAGCCAAATAGACAGAAATGGAAAAAATTATGCTAAGTGAAATCTCCCAATCTCAGAAACTCAAAGGCCATAAGTTTTCTCTCATTTGTTGGAGCTAGAATACAACTGGAAACATTATGATAGATGGCTAAGCTAATAATAACCTCAACATGTATCAATTTTTACACAAACAGGGGGAACCTTGTCCAGGATACCTGGAGATGTAGGGAGGGAGGCAGAGAGGAGGGAGGGAATAGGAAGGAGATCAAGGAGACTGGAGGGAGGGAATATGGGTGAATCAACTCTGATAGAAACTTCCGACATTCATGAGAACACAGCAGTATAATTGGGGGAAACATAGAACCATGGGGAAATGATTCCCCCTTAATTGTAAGTTCATAGTCAATAAGAACAACAACAAACATCAAGAAGTTGATTAATTATGATCAAGCAGGCTTCATTCCACAGATGCAAGACTGGTTCAACATATGCAACTTCAATGAGACTTAAACTGAATTAAGGACAAAAACCATATGACCATCTTAATAGATGCAGTTAAGAACACTGAGAAAATTCTGCATCCAATTATCATCAAAACTCTGGAGAAGATTGAGATCAAAGGAACTTATTATAGTGATGTGAAGGTCATATATGCCAAACCCTCAGCTTTTATAATAATAAACGGAGAAAAGCTGAAAGCTTTTCCACTCAACTCAGGACCAAAACAAAGGTGCTTGCTTACACCACTTTTATTCAATATAGTCCTTGACATCCTAGCTGGAGCAATCAGAAAAAATAAGGAAATCAAAGGGATAAAAATGGGATAGCAGCAAGTCAAATTATCACTTTTTGCTGATAATATGATCCTATATCAGGAAGATCCTAAAACTTCTACTGGAGGGGCTGGAGCGGTGGCTCAGCGGTTACAGCAGTTGCATAGCATGCACAATGACCTGAGTTTGAACCCCAGCACCACATACACAACTGAGTTTTGTAGCAACAAAACCCACATGAAAAACTAAAGTTGTTTATCTCTCTCCTTCTCTTTCTCTCCATCTCTCTGTCTCTCACTGTCCCTCTCTCTTTACAAAAAGAAAATAAAACTTCTACTGGAAAAATGCTTGGGCTTATAAACAGATTTAGCAAAATAGCAGGCTACAAGATCAACAACCATAAAATAGTAGCTTTCCTATATGCTAACAATGATAGGGCACAGAAGAAGTAATCAGGAAATTGGTCCCATTCATAATATTCTCAAAAAGAATAAAATACTTTGAAATTCATATAATAAGAGAAGTAAAAGGCCTCTACAATGAAAATTATCAAACAATGAAGAGAGAAATAAGAAGACATGACAAGATGGAAAGACATTCCTTGTTCTTTTTTAGGCACAGTTAATATAATTGAAATGGCCATTTTGGTAAAAGTGGTATAAAGATTCAATGCAAACCCCATCAATATACCAATGACATTCTTTACAGATATACAAAAAATCATTTTTCAAATACATTAGAACAACATGACACCTAGAGTAGACAAAACATTAATAAGCAAGAAAAATGAAATAGGTCATTTCAGAAAAACAGATCTAAATTTATACTATACAACTCTAGTCACAAATACAGCATAGTACTGGCATCAAAATAGGAAAGACTGATGGAATAAAATAAAAGACTCTCAGGCAAACCCATATATCTTAAGCATCTGATTTTTGACAAAGGGGGTCAATATATAGTATGGAGGAGAGACAGCCTTTTCAAAAAATGCAGTTGGACAAATTGGACAGCCCTGTGCAATAAATTAAATCCTTACCTCTCACCTTGCCCAAAATTCAAATCAAAACGGATCAAGAAATAGGAATTAAACCAGCTACCATATCAGCACTAGAAAAAAAAAATTAGGAGAAACACTCCTGCACATGAGAATTGGCAACAATTTCCTCAATAAGACTCTTAAGGGGAAAGAACTGATGTTAAAAATTAATGAGTGGGATGCCATAAATTGGAAAACTTTTCCTCAACCAAGAAATTAATCAAAACTTTCAGAAGTGGGAGATAACCATGGCATGTGATTCTTCCCACAGGGTATTAATAAATTGGAATTCTATTCATCTTTTAGGAAAAACAATATTGTGGTCTTTGAAGGAAAATGAATGGTAACAGAATAAATCATGCTGAGCGAAATTAGCCAAACCCAGAATGTCTAAGGCTGAATGTCTTTCCTCATTTGTGGAGGCTAGACCTACTCACTGACTTGGGTGAAAAATAGTCAAACTCATGTGTTAAACCCACCAAGGGCATAATGACACATAATCTAGGAGAAACATAGACAAGTAGAGGGTAGGGGGGAAGGAAGATGGAGAGGGATGTGTTGCATGGGAAGACAAAGTGATGTAGAGAGGCAATCAATAATGTAGCATATTTTTACCCTCCAAGATATCTAATGGTATTACATAATCATTTACTTATAGAAAATTCACAAATCCTTGGCAGTAGCAACTTCCCCTTCTGCTTTCCTTAAAATGAAACCTGCTGGATGGTGCTATAACATCTATTTATGTCAGGTCTTCCTCACTGCTTTCTGACCCAATCTTCTAGATACAAACTGTGACACACCCAGAGATATTCTATATTGCTTTTCTATGCATACCTCAATCCAGTCAAGTCAACAGTGCAAATCACCCATTACAATAATTATAGACAAGAAACCAAGCTTAAGAAATATCTATACTTCTAAGTTTACTGCAACACTATCCAAAATGGCCATTTTTCGTTAGAAAATATTTTTACTTTACTTATTTATTGTATGCGATGGTAAGGAATGCATACAGAGCATCACACACACTAGGCAAGCAGTCTACCACTGAGCTACAATTTAACCTTATTTAAATTTATTATGAGATAGAGTCTTTTAAGATGCACACAGTCTCACCAAGATGCTGAGGCTGGCTTCAATTTTGTAATCTGTCTCAGCCTCCTGAGTCCTTGGTATTAAGGAAAACATATCAACACTCCTGTATTATCATTTGGCTTTCCAAAGAAAGATGTTATAGATGGGAGCAGTGGCAAGGTGGAAGGCCAGCCCCATTAATTTAGCAAGATGCTCTTTTAAAATGAAAAAATAAAAATGAATGGGGATATATCTCACCAGAAATGTAACCCTACATTTAAATCCCAGTAACAAAAGAATATTCTGTCATTCACAATAACATAAATGATCCTGGAAGACTTCATAATGTGAAATGATCCAGATACAGAGAGAAACACATTGCATAATCTATTTATGGAATCTGGAAAAAAAAGAAAAACAAAGATGAAAGAGAATTGTGGTTATGAGAGGACTATGTCTAATAATTTTGCATCATATATTTAAAGTCCCAAGGACAGTCAAAATTTTAGGTGTTCTTACAGAAGAATGAAGGAACTTTGTGAGATGATGGATTTTATTAGCACATCAACTGTACATATTAATAGAATTCAGTGTGATATTTTCACATGTGCATACACATGTATTAATAAGATCCAAATAACTTTCTATACCAGTGATGCTCCAGGACACACTCCAGCAATATCCCAATCAATATTCTACTTTCAAATAACTGCTTAGTTACCATATGATATGGTTTTATGTTTTTATTCATTTAGCATTACATTATTAAATGTCATCGATTTTGCTTAATATTACAGGACTATTTTCTTATGGCTGAGTAAACTACAATTTTGAGTATATAACAATTTGTGATGGATATGCTGAGCTATATATCACTGGTTTTCCTCTTTATATGCACATCTAAACATACTGATATACAATTTAATTTTATACAACAAAAGAAAGAAACAACAAAATCAACAGAAACTAGGAAACTATGCTCTTTGGCCTAATTTTATCAAACAGAATGAATCAATCAAAAAAATCATGTCTCCATTTTATTTTAAATTTGTAAATAAAAATGAAAATAGTATGCTAAATCTCTGAACCTGTCACACATAAAGTTGATATTGGAGTGTTAAATAGACTATATTACATAGAAAACTATTCTTATGCAAATAATGAAATAAAGCACTAGGGTGATAGTAGATATATGATTCATAATTTTTCTGCAATTTATATTTTCAATATTCCATTTATTTGGCCCAATATTTCCAGATTATCTTCATCCATAAATTTATCTATAATTGAAACATTTTGTTATTTGTGTGTAAGAGAGAGAGAGAGCGAGAGAGAAAGAGTCAGTCATAGGCACAGAAACAGTGTGAAATTTGCCATTCCTTTGCTGGTTTCTGCCAAAATTAGGGAAGGAGTTCTGCCCATGCTGATCCTCAGAGCACCCCTGGCATGACATTTCTCTTCATACAAGGTTCATCTTTAGCAGAGTGGATGTGGAGGTGAGTGGTAGAATGGGGGTGAGGGGAAAGGGAAGTGATGTTTATGGGTATGTGGATGAGGTATGAAAGTTATGACTCTTGACCAAAATTCTATCCATTATCACCTTTTTAGAAATGTACCCACTACACTGTTTACATTCTTGTATCCTCTATGATCCTAATTTGAAACCTTAGGGATTCTATTCTTCATACCCAAGTAGCCCAATATTGATTTTCTCAGAGACCTCTTCCTCACAAATTGAAGAACCTAGTCCCACCTCCTCAGAGACCTTGACCCAATGTCTCAATTTCCTCTGTAATAGTTAAAAAATCTTTTAATACTGAAACAGTGACAGGTGAATCAGTATTTGGTTTTCCACTTCCTAGGCCATTTTCTCTCTGTGTGGCCTCCATCTTCTACACACAAAAATAGAGACAGTAATACATGCTGACAATTCCAAATCTCACTGTGTGCCAACCTATAATAATATGAATGTAAAGAATGTAATCCCTGCCAGGGTTGTGAAATACATTTGTAATCCCAGCTACTTGGGAGGATAATTCTGGAGGATCACAACTTTTGAGTTCTGCCTCAGTCACTTAGCAAGATCCTATCTTAAAATAAAGGACAAATAAATGGTGATACAGCTCACTGATAAAACATGCCTAGGTATTATTCTCAGCACCACAGAGATAAAAAACAGTTCATGTCTTCTTTCTGTAAATGCAATGTCTGCAGAGACAAGGAGGGGATGCAAGGATGATGCCAGATCTTCTGAAAACAAACCATATATTCTAATTTTGAAAGTTTGATTTTCTATGTCTTTCTAAAAATTATTCCAAAATATTGTGTTTTTGACACTATTGTCACAAGGATAGTTTTTTTTTTTTAAATTTCACATTTGAATGCTTATTTTCTTAAGTAAGTAAACAACTGATTTTTCCTGAATCTTCCTAAATTGCAAAGTGGGCTTGAAGCTTCCATTAACTTTTAGTGAAATACTAACTTGAAAAGACCCAGTTTAAAAACTATTTCTACTGCATACTTCATTTAGAAAATAAAAAACATAAAACTGGGACAGGACAAGATACAGGCAGGTTTCAAAGTTATTTTGACAAAAGCAAAGATACTGGTGAGAATCTCAGCAACACTCCAGTCCTTTAAAATCAAAAACAGAAAAAATTGCCAGGCACAAATAC
The DNA here is from genome assembly GCA_004027875.1 of Aplodontia rufa. Lineage (NCBI taxonomy): Eukaryota > Metazoa > Chordata > Mammalia > Rodentia > Aplodontiidae > Aplodontia > Aplodontia rufa. Next base: position 11,158 of record PVKS010044312.1, read on the forward strand.
TTTTTCAGGCAAAAGAGATGAGAGAAACACTAGCCAAAACTTTTCTATTCTCAGTTTAGTAGAACACAGAATCTGAAATAAATCCATGAAACTCCAAAACTAAAAATAAGTGATCAGTAAATTTGTGCCAGGATTATACTTCCATGTTTGTAAAGCAGGGCTGTTTACTGACAAAAAACAGACACATTTAGCTCTAGAATATTTCTTAAGGAATAAATTATGAGACACTGTCTAAAGCAAATGGAAATAGATTCCTAAGGTCACAACATATAGTTCACATTCCAAAGAAGCTGCAATTAAGGAAAAAATCAGAATACATTAATACTTCAGTATGAAATTGCTGACCATGGCATTGCTGTTTCTGACAACAAGATAATGGCAATTTAATTATATTTTGAAAAAGAGTCACACACCTTTGACTATTGCAACTTGACTTTAACTGAAAATTCCAGTAGCACAAATGATCATAACATGCAAGAATACACCAGTGTTCATCCAAGCACTTGAAACTTAGGGAAATGGTGCAAGAAAATGTACATTTTGGAAGAATGAAATATAACCTGGGAAAAATGGTTAATAAGGGAAAGGCACAGTTTTGGTCCTTTTATACAGTTTATACATATTACATGCTCATGGTATTTCACACATATACATGTTCATAAAAGAAAATGTTAACCTTAGGAGAAAATAAAAATATACAAAAGGACATTTAAAACTCAATTCTACACATTTGTAGATAAAGTTCATTACAAAGGTGATTATTTTCCTACAAATTAATGTATACCTTCTCTCCAAAACTGCTATGTACATATATAAATATCTCAGTCAATTTCACTTTTATCTACATAGCAGCGATTTCTTTTAAAAAAAGGTATAAATAAAAAGAAGGAAGACCAGGAGAGGAAGGGGAATGGTCAATGCAGGAGAAGAGGAAAGTGGCCTAAACTGCAGCAAATTATATTTCATGTTTGTATGATTAGGTCAAATTGAACCCCAATATTTTGTATAAAAATAATGTGTCAATAAAATATTCACCATAATTTACTTTTTTTTAAGAAAAGGAAAGAGTGAGAGTGAGATAGAGAAAGATAAAATCCATTTTCTTTATTTTTTATCTGGCCTCTGCTTCACTGACTATTATGCATATGGTACTGGGATTTGAACCCAAGTCCTTACACATGCCAGGTAAGTGCTTCAATTGATGAGCCACTGTTCCAGCCTCCACTCCATCCTTTAATTTCAATGGTAGAAGGAACCAAATCAAAAGTTCTAACCTTAATCCCCAAAGTTAAATACATACACACACACACACACACACACACACACACACACACACACACACACATAATTAGCCCAGAAACTTTGAATTAAAAGAGAAAAATCAGTATATACCTGATTTTTATATATATAAAAATATATATATATATTTTCAGGTATATATATATACCTGAAAAATCATAATATACCTGACACAGGTATATTATGAATATATCATATTACAAAAATAATCAAAGAATCACTATATAAACAAAATGCACTGATGAATCCACGTTTAAGTAAAAATTGCAATCTTAAGTGCAATGGAAAGTGTCCCATCAATCCAACCACATCAAGGATCTTTTCAGCAACTCTCCAGAGCTCTTCCCATGTAGAAAAATCCCATGTGGAGAGGTGATTCTGCGATCCTCCCACCTGCTAATCACCAAACACCCTGGGGAGATGCTGGGCTCCCACACAACTGCCCCATAGGACAAGAGGCCATCCCCAGGGCCCTGAGAGTAAGGGGCAGGCTGCGGAGGGCTGGGTGGTCACTGGGACTGGGGGGTGTTGCTGCAATGAGGGCTCAGCCTGCACGCTCCAGGACCTCAGGGTCTTCAGCTCCTGTTCCTGCCTCCTGAACCCTGGTTCCAAGGCCCTCTCCCCAGGCTCAAGATGCCAGAGCACACTTACCATGTCCTGGCATTCCAGAGACAGGCAGGCTCCCAAGGGGTCTTTAGTGGCTGCCAAGCAGAGCAAACTGGGACTCCTAGGCAAGGTGGAGGAGCCCAGGAGCTGACTGCAGGAATGGCAGGCTCTGGATCCAGGCAGGCTCCCAAAGAGTCTCTGACATCAAGGTATGGTGGAGAAAGAAGCACACTCGTTCCCTGCAGCAATGGCGTGCTCTGGAGGAAACGCTGAGCTGACTGCGGTGCTGCCCCCTCCCTGCTGGCTGTGTAGGGGATTGGACGGTTCTTAACTGAATGCTGCTGATAGGTCAGGGCTTCAGGCCCTCCCCTGATGCTTAGCCCATTGAGCCTTCATTATGAGTGACAGCAGGTAGCAACCAACCAAGGAACAAATGAGGACAGAGTGACAGTTCTGCAGTTTCTGTCTTTATTTTGGTCAGGAACTTGAACTCAGAATCTCTGAACACACCTACCTCAAGGCATGATTTCCTCCCAGAAGTAGGAATTAGCTCAACCAGAAGAACATCTTCATTTAATGTATCATATAAGTTAAATTCAATTTACAAATTACATATGTCTGTATGCTCACGAATGGAAGTAATATATGACAATTAGTGTAAAATTTCATTTCACTTTTCTGATTTCTTGTCTTGGAGGAGACATACTGAGTTTGCACTGAGGAAAAAAAAAACCCTAAAGTAGCAATGTCCAATGAAAATAGTTTGTGATAGAAATAGTAAGTCTGGGAGTACATTTTCAGAGTAAAATATACATCCTTAATTGGATTCATTTGTAGTCACTTTAGTTAAAGCTCTTTCCTTTGCTGGTCTCAATTTTAAAATTGGCCAGTCATGCAAATTGTACCCCTGCATTCCTCTAATAAGGGTAGCACTTCTTCAGGTTAGAGATAAGACAGATGGATTGCCCACCTGCACTTGCTTGCTAGATTCTGTAGCATGCCCTTCTTCAGAAGTAAAGTTTGCCCTACCCACCAATTTTTTAGCATGTGTTTGCTTTTCTTCTGGCACCTCAGTATTTCTAACAATTTTATTTCTAACAGAATATGAGGAAAAAGTTAATATAAAATTTGCTAGTGTTTACATTAAAAAGAAAAGAAACTGTTCGAATTGATTTTATAATATGACCCAATATTTTGAGAGAGTCATCATGTTATTATTAGTGAAGTACTATTATTGAAGTATAGGTATTTTTGGAAGTTCACCCTCAAATCTGACACTTCAGCATGTTTCAGCTCATAGCAGTCACATTCCAGATTTGAGAGCTATATCCCCTGACCACAGAATGTAAGGAACCTGGTTGAGCATGTATCACCAACTTTTTCTTTAAAGA
>PVKS010044313.1:0-14388 GCA_004027875.1 Aplodontia rufa
GGATTTTGTGCTTGTGATGGTGGTGTCTCCAACACTGGACCACCCGGAGAACCAGGTCTGCCTGGACCACAAGGTCTCATGGGCCTTCCAGGCCTTAAAGGAACCAGAGGAGATCCAGGCTCGGGGGGCACCCAGGGCCCAGCAGGGCCTCCAGTAAGTATTATATTACCAGAGTTTGGCCCTGAGGAAGCAAAGGGAGCTTTCAAGGGCCCCTGGCTCCTCATCAGTCACTTTTCTTATTTTTTTATTAGTGCATTATAGTTGTACATAATTATGGGATTTGTTGTCACATGTTCATAGATGCATTAGTCACTTTTCTGGTTTTTTTTAACTTTTTTTAAGAGAGAAGGACAGCGAGATAGAGAGGGAGAGACAGAATCAATTTTTATTGAGTTTTTCACCTGGCTTTCGTTGCTCTGACACTTAGTTGTGTACATGGGTGCTGGGGTTTGAACCCGTGTACTTGCACATGCTGGGCAAGTGATGTAACCACTGAGCCACCACTCCAGCCCTCATTAGTAACTTTTCTAAAACACATGAAAGAAAGGGATAAAACAAAGCTTTGGAATTTTGATCTGTAACATGAAGAAGTCTGACTAGATGGTCTCTAAAGTCCCTTTCTACTTTAACCTGCCTTTGTTCCCTTTCTTCTTCTTTTCCTTCCTTCCACAAAATTATTTACATTTGCCTAGCACTGTTCTGGACCCTGAAGATAAAACAGGAATCAAGATGAAATTTCAACCCTCAGAAATTTCAAAATTTAGAAAGACCACAGAAAATGGGGCTATTGTTATCCACGATGACAGTTTAATCAAGGGCCCAGAGCAGTGCCAAAATGTACCCAAGAATCCCAAAGGTCATATGTGCCAGAATTCTGTGAAGTCTACATCTCCTGATATTCTGTTTTGTCTCTTTTGTCAGGGATTACTTGGGCCTCCAGGTCTTACAGGGCCCAAAGGAAAGAAGGGTGAACCAACTCTCAGTACAGGATCTGGCATGCCAGGGGAGAAAGGTGATCCTGGTCCCCAGGGGTTCCCTGGTCTAACAGGAGCCCCAGGCAAGGATGGAGTACCAGGTTTACCAGGTCTGCCAGGCCTTCGTGTAAGTTGATCGTTACTGGATAATTAACTCTGTAAATCCTCACACTTGACCTAGGGGAGGCCTGATGGTCCCAGAAGAGGGTAGAACAGAGTCTGGAGCATCTCATCCTGGCACTGTGATTTTCATTCGTATAAAATGGGAAACTTTTTTCTCAGAATGATCCTTGTGTCTTTTAATAAATGCTAGTAGCAACTGACCGTATCACTTAAAAATATTTCAGCTTCTGAGTAGCTTTCTCCTTCAATTAATCTAGCTGCTTTCTGTGACCTCAAGGGTTGTTACTCCACATCTCCTCTAGAACCTTTTGAAGTATCAGATCACAGACTTGATAAGATTCAATCCCACTAACTAAACTCAGAGAAGGTTGGTTAATAAACTGCAGTTGTGGGAAATTTAAGCAAAACACAAATCATTATTCACATTGGTCAACTTTTTCGTGTGGTCAGAAGACTCTCCAGGTAAGTCTCTGAGACAGACTTTCATTCTTCTTTGTGTGTTGTCTAGGGTGATGGTGGACAGGGTTTCCCAGGTGAAAAGGGGTTACCAGGACTTCCTGGTGAAAAAGGCCATCGTGGTCCAACTGGCCCCCCAGGAATTGGGCTACCAGGACTTCCTGGACCCCGGGGGCTTCCTGGAGATAAAGGAATAGATGGATTACCAGGGCAACAAGGCCCCCGTGGACCTCCAGGTAAGTCATGGGATCAGATGGCTTTGAACTTGAAAATTCAACCCCTTTTAGAGTAACTATGACTCAGGTACATGAAATGTGTGATCAGAAAAGACTAGTTTGACAATAATCACTGCTTTCAATCCTCTTAAGTGTTTTCAAGTGGGAAAAGGATCATAATTGTATTGTGATACTCTTAGAAGGCAGAATAATATGGATTTCAGCTCTACTCAGTGAATTTCAGAGCAGTCTAAAAATGTCACAGAGCTTCCTAGGGAGGTTATGAGCTCATAATCCCAGGAAAAGTTCAAAGAGAAGCGGGATGACCATTTACTGCAAATGTCATCAAAATAATGAGAGGGAGATTAGATAAGATGTCCTCTAAATTGTATGGTAATTTCATCAGTATGGAAGATCCTTTCTTCAATTGATGGAATCTTGGATTGGGCAGATACCCTAGTTGCAGCTAGTCTGATCTTTATTGAATACTCTAATTCCTTTTATAATTTCTTAACCTACTTGGATTTTAGGAAATGTAGTGATGATAGTCCTACTTATATGTTATGAAAGTCCTATGCTAATAACAACATCTTTCATACATCGAGAACAGCTTTACATTCAAACTTCTGTGTTCCACAAATTCTCTGCTACCCTTAGTGGCATCATGCTTTTATTTTTACCTCTTTTTCCCACATTTTTATTGGTTCATTATAGTTGCCTATAATGGTGTGATTGATTGTTACATATTCATACATGCACACACTATAACACTATAATTCAGAATATCATTTCCCAGTGTTTCCCCTGTCTCTCCCCTTCTTCCTTCCCTGATCCTTTACCTCAATTCTACTGCTCTCCCTTCAGTTTTCATATAATCCCCCGACTTTTCTTTTCCGTTTCCCCTCTCTAGCTTCAACATATCAGAGAGAACATATGATCCTTGACCTTCTGAGTTTGGTTTCTTTCACTCAACATAATGTTCTCAAGTTATATCTATTTTCACACTTCTTATAGTCATCTTATTATCTCATGCCTAGCTTGTCAAATATCTCTATGCTTTTGGAATAAATGGATGGTTGGTTGGTTGGTTGGTTGGATTTTGGATGGATGGATGGATGGACACATGGATAAGAAAGTAAATGACAGCAACTTCCAAAGTAGTTTCTCATCTCCTACCTCCAGACTTCCCGTTCATTTCTACTATGAACATTGTTACCAGTTTAATTATTGTAAAATTTCAGTATCTCCATGTTACTCTCCTTGTCCAAAGCTATGAATGGCCCCTACTGAAAAGAGAATAATGTCCTAATTCCTCAGCCTGGATTTCCGAAAAGTTTCCAAACATGGACACAACCAACCTTTTCAACCTTATCTCACACTCCTCTCAATAAAAAATCTTCACTGTACTGAACAAAGATATGGTCGTTTCCAACTCCAATATTTTGCCTTTTACTAGAGCACCTTTTCTCTTTTCACTATGTAGTCACGTCATATCTGTCATTTAAGGTTCAACATAAGGCTTACTTCTTCCATTAAGCTTTCCCTTGACCTCCTCATTATGTAATTGTTACAAAATTGTGTATCTACTTGTGTATTGCTAAATTGTATATCTCTGTCCATTAATGCTTTTACTTTTCTCAACTACAATGGAAGTCTCTGGATACTAGGGGAAGTGAATAATATTTCTTAGCTTTTGTTTACCTGCCTAGAACAGTGCAGTGCTCCATAGGAGTCTAATATTTAGCTGCAGAAGAAATGGCCTTCCTAAGAACCCTATTTCTTAGACCAGTTTGTGCTCTTTCCACCTTGTCACCTTGAAAAATTACAAAAAGAGGACATTGTATCAGGTCTTCTAAAGTTTTATTCATTTTAAATCTATTTTCATGAATCAATATAGTAAGCATGAAGATAAAAACTTGATCCAGGAGCACTTAACTACTGAACTGCATCTTCAGCCATATTTTTATTTTGTATTTTGAGACAAGGTTTCGCTAAGTTGCTTAGGGCCTTGCTAAGTTGCCAAGGCTGGCTTTGAACTTGTGATACTCCTGCCTCAGCCTCCCAAGATGCTGGGATTACAGGCATGTGCCACCACATCCAGCAATCATGCATGATTCTTAAATCCAAGTCAGTGTTTCATTTTACAAATCCCTATGAAGGCTACAAGGCATGGTATCAAACAATAACATTCTGCCTTTTGGAAGTCCTGGTATCAGCTGTTGCTTTTCTTTCCATCTGTCTCCAAAACTAATCCTTATGGTAATTTTATTCTGCCAGTTAGTGGGTCTTCACTCTAGGGCAACACATTTTGCAGGCAACTAGGTTATAAATTGAGTTATAATAACATGGGACCTATAAACTTATTCACCCTTGGGATTGGGGATATAAGCTCATTGGTAGAGCAATTTCTTAGCATATGCAAGGTCTGGGGTTCAATCCTCAGTACTTCAAAAAGTTATTCACCCTCAAATCTTCTGGATAATAGCAACATGCTAATTGAAAACAGGCTGAGCCAACAGAATGATATCCATGGAATCATTCGTATCCCAAGTTTCATTAGTTCCTAGACACAGAAAGGTCTCAAGAATATAGTACTATAGAAACCTGTAGCCTAGAAGATGCCTTATACAGAAAATGTCCCTGTTATAGTACCACAACTTACAAAACAATTAGTTCATTTAGAGCATTGGTTTCCTTTTTCTATATAATTCCTCAAACCTCACTTTCTTTCCACACAATTTTAGAAACAAATAACCTGTGGACTGCAGACATTTGCTTGTAGCCATATTCTCTTGCCACAAAGAAATATTAAAATGCCATTCCTAAATGTACCCTCTCTGGCCAGTGACAGCCTGGGCTAGGACAGCTGCATTACCAGGAAAGGGAATGTAGTCATCCGAAGCCTTTCAACCTTGCAGCGTGAATTATTACAAACCCTGGGCAAGCTGACAACTGGCTGTTTCCAAAGAGGCTCTGGCTCCAGATGCTCATAGTAATCCATCACCCTGATTATTACTGAAGCAGCTACTGTGTGCTTGATCCTGTATGGATGCCAGCACTCTCCACTCATTCCAGACAACAAATATGGTTGGTGGGCATATATGGACTGCAGACAAGACTTCCCTTGGGCCTCAGTAAACTCCTGTGCTGCTTTAATTTCTTCTGTACTTGATTGGTCTAGGTGATTGCTGCTGCAAGAAAAAGGTTGGTTAAGGAGACTTAGACACAGAAGGAGGTGAGAGCTAGCTAAGTCTATAGGTACTCAGTCACCAATGTTGACAAATGGCACCTTCTTTTGGGTTCAGTTTTGTTTCTGACACTCAGAATGGCCTGAGGATCACTCTGGAGTTTGGGGAGTGCTGATTCTAAGGCTGAGATGCGAAGGCTGACACCAATACAGCCACTGCTTCAAGGGCTCCTTAACACATACTTCCTGGGAGGAGTACAGATGTAAATGGGCACGAAGCTCCTGAGAGGGGTTGACCCACTTCACCATGCATGTTGATGGCTTGGCTGATGTCTGCACTAAACAACTGCCTTTTCTGAACTTTTAACTTAGATCATACCTTGCTTTGGAAGGTGCCTTCAATCATCCATGTATGTCTGATCTTTATTCATTGGACCCAGAACAAATCAAGATATTAAAGTCTTTATAACCAGAGGTCCTTTATATTCTAAAGATGGATTTTGGCATTTGTGTTGAAAACCTGGAATACTTTGGTCATTTGTTGTACTTACAAAATGGATTATGGGTAGTGCTAATTTCTGCTTTGTTGAGAATGGTCTGAATTTAGGAATGCAGAAGATTAAGAAGTAAACTAAAAGCCAGCTACCAATATGATGGGAAGTCCTTGCCTTCTCACCACTTAGAACCTGTGCTTGTAGTGCACAAGTGTAGTGCAATGTATAGCACTGATCAGGGGCAAAATTACGAAGTGGAGTATGTCCCTGATTTCTTCTAGTTTCTATTTGCCTTCCCTTTATCATTATTTTCCTATACAGGAAGAGATGCCTGTACTCATCCCCATCTTTTAAAGGCTTTGTTTTGATCTGGCTGTCATTGGTGAAAAGAATGCATGAAACTGATCTCATAAATTAGGAATGGATGGCTTCATGTTTGAACCAAGCTCAGAGATATTTGTACTTTTCCCAGTTTGTTTCCTAAGTCATACCTAAAATAATGGAATTATAATGGTCAAGACTTGAACCTGTCAGCCACTATGGAAAGCAGTGTGGAGAATCCTCAAAAAATTAAGGATGGAACCACCTTATGACCCAGCTATCCTGCTCCTGGGTATTTTCCCAAAAGAGTTAGAATCAGCATATTATAGTGATGTGGCTTCCTCAATGTTTATAGCAGCTCAGTTTACTGTAGCTAGACTATGGAACCAACCCTGATGCCCCTCACTCGACGAGTGGATACAAAAACGTTCGTACATATATACAATAGAATACTACTCAGCCATTAGAGAAGACGATATTATGGCTTTTGCAGCCAAATGGATGGAGATGGAAAGAATTATGCTAAGTGAAGTATCCCAGTCTCAGAGCTCAAGGGCCGAATGGTTTCTCTCATCTGTGGAAGCTAGAATACATGGGGAAGCAGTATGTTAGACGGCTAAGCTAATAATAACTTCAAATAGTATGATTCTCAACGCAACAGGGAGACGACTCCCTAAGACACTTGAAGGCGTAGAGAGGGGGCTGGGGAGGGGGAAGGGGTAGGAAGAAATCCTAGGAGACTGAGGGTGGGAATATGGGGGAATCATCTCTGAAGGAGATCTCTGTCCTACATGAGATATCCATTTAACTCAGGAGTTCTTCTGGGGGAAACAGCAACAGGGGGAACCCAAGCTGGACATCCACGATATGGCATTAGCCCTGGATAACTAACTATATATACATTGGTTCTTGAATGTTTGATAATGTTTCCCCCTCAATTGTATCTCTATATCCATCTAATAAATAAAAAATACTTGAACTTGTTGGAGTCAATGGGCTATTGAGATAGTTGTGGGCACAAGATCCCTCTCAAGATACCAACTATGGGGGCAGTTCTTCAATTTTGTTTAAAGAACTCAGGCCTGAGCAGAACACAGGGGTAGAAACCTCATCTCAATGAAGCATTTCAACATGAGGTGCTTGCCCATAGAGTATAGTTCCATAGAAGGGAAGTAATTCTCAGAAATAGCTCTGTCATCTCAGTATCTGACAGAACAGACGTGTTTGTGACCACCTATGGAAGAAGGTCCAAGGCTATAGCCAGCCATTTTCCACCTGTGGAAAGATGACTATAAAAGCCTGAGATCTAGAAGCAGAAAATTGCTGCCCAGGCTACAATGTAGAGTCACTAGCCTGACTGAGGCAGAAAGCAGGGGAGCTCTTCTGCTCCTTAAGACAAAAAGACAAGGACTTTTTTTTTTTCAATACTGGGAGTCACCCAGGGCTTCATGCATACTAGGCAAGCATAAGGAAAACAATTATCCATTGAGCATATACCAGCATGTCAGGCACTGTTCTAAGTGCTATTAGCACCTTAATATGATCCTCACAAACACCATATGAGATATGCAGTTCCCATCTTACACATGCGACTAGAGAAGTTTAGCATCTTGCCCTCGTTGCAGTTACTAGCAGAACTAGGATACCAGATCAAGTCTGTCTATCTTCAGACCTTAACCTAACAATTATATTGCTCAATAAAACAAGTGGGTTGGGGCTGGAGTGGTTGCTCAGTGGTTACAGCACTTGCCTGGCATGCATGAGGATGCAGGTTCGAACCCCAGCACAACGTACACAATGAAGTGTCAGAGCAACAAAAGCCACATGAGAAACTAAATAAAATTGATTCTCTCTTTCTCTCTCTCTCTCACTGTCCCTCTTTCTCTTTAAAATAAAAAAAAACAAGTGGGTTAATGTCAAGGCTTCATGTTGGAAAACAGAAATGGAGTCAGAGGAGGAATGCCAGCCAGTTGAGTAAGCAGTCTGAGTCATAGGCTGTATGCATATTTTTCAGAAATACAATTTGTAATTTATTTTAAATATAGGCAATGCTAGAGCAGTTTATTAGAACTGTTGGCCCTGTGGGTTTAAAGCAGACCTTGGGGAATTGTTTTAATGAATAGGCAAGGCTAATTTTAATTAGCATAGCGATTGTCTGCAAATGGTGTTTGAGGGAGCCCATGAACAATTTGTTCACCAGTATTTTATTAAATCTCCCCTCTGTGATCTTATGGACTTTCCATTTGCATTGTGAATGAGCAAGAAAGAATTTGCTAGGGGAAGGGTTATGCATACCAATTTCAAAATCTTGACTATTGAAAATTACTAGCCCTTCTCCCTGACTATCAGTGTTGACAGTTTCACATAAGGAGCAGAGGGAGGGTCATCATGTGTCTGTCACGGCCAAGACAGTGGTCTTTGTTGTTTGCCTGGTACAGGCATATGAGTACATCTGACCAAGAATAAACAATCGGCTTCAGTAGATTCCAAATGAAAGGTTATAGCTTGGGGAAAGCTTTATTTCAAGAAATGGGTAGTTGTGAACTTGAGGGGCCTTGGCTTCGAAACCTCCAATCTAATAATGTAGGCATAATGAACCCTCAGTACTAACCCACACACCCATCCTGGAGAGGTTTTATCTAAGGCAGGATGACTAGGCAATTGCTGTTTGCAGCTCTTCTTGCTCAGGCCACCTCTAGGAAACCTTATTAGGTAACACCCACTGCATAGGTGACTGCTTGCCCACTGGACACCAATGGTTCAAAAGTGACATAGGGGCACTTGAGCACTAAGGGCATTCTCATCTATTTGCAACTGCACTGGTGGTAACTCCCTCTGATGCCAAAATTTTAGTGAGGGCTTCTGTCTGCTGAGTGGGGAGAACTTGGTTGTCTCATTGAATGGAATGGAAGGAAACGAACATGCTAGGTGGGTTCCTGATTCAGTTTATTCGTGTAATGCATACATTTTTCCATTTACAGGAATTACATTGCCTTGTATTATTCCTGGGCCATATGGTCCATCAGGATTCCCTGGAGTACCCGGATTCCCAGGTAGGAAATGAGGCCAGAGAATTCCACTGAGGACACTTTATGGGCCATGAAGCAAAGGAAGCAGAGTCTAGTCCAGTAGCATTTGAGGATCAACATTTCTCCTGAGGGCTGCCTTAGAGATTAAGGGAACAGAACGTCTGCTGGAGAGGGTAGTGTGGGGAGGTGAGAATAGTAGAGGCCCTCTGGGAGACTGGGATTCTTTTTTTTAATTGGCTTTTTATGTAGCCTTATCCTTCCCTCCCCCTTTCCTTTATTTTAATCTAGCTTCGTCATATGAGAGAAAACATTTGACCTTTCCGTTTTTGAGTTTCCCTTATTTCACTTAACATGATATTTTCCATTTCCTTGAATTTACTGGCAAATGCCATAATTTCATTCTTTTTAATGGCTGGGTAGAACTCTATTGTATGTACATAGCACAATTTCCTAATCTGTTCATCTATTGATGGGCATCAGGGTTGACAACATAATTTAGCTTTTGTGAATTGTGTTGCTGTAAACATTGATGAGACTGAAATTCTTGACTGAACATTACTAATCATACCTAGGCACACTGATTTTCCTTTCCCCTCACTACTTACATTTGGATTTTCAGGCCCTAAAGGGGCCCGTGGCCTCCCTGGGACTCCAGGCCAGCCTGGATCTCGTGGAAATAAAGGAGAGCCTGGAAGTCCAGGATTAGTTCGCCTCCCTGAATTTCCAGGTAAGGAAAAGTGCTTCTCACTTGCTGTTTCTTGGTGTCCAGATTGCGGCCACCCTTCACCAATGATGGGAAGCTAGATTTTCTCTCTGGTGTGGTTGGGATGGTTTGATTTCACACCCAGGCAAGACAGAGCATAAAGACAGAGTGTCAGCATCATCAGAGCAATAAGGGTCATTTGAGATCAGTTTGGCCAACCTCTTAACTTTCAGATGAGAAAACCGAGGCCCAGATGGAAAGGACTTGCTGAGATCACAAAACCACTGGTAACAGAGCTATGTCTCTGCCAGGTTGACTACAATAACATTTTCCTGGGCGAACTCCTTAAAAATCAGAGAAAGAGATTCAGATCAGTCAGAGGAAAGTTATCTATCTCGATCCCTTTTCTCACATCCTATTGTTCCGATCTGAGCTTCATGGGGTTCCACGCACCGGTGGTTCTCACACTATGTTGCCTGGGCCAACACCTGTATCAACTGGGAACTTGTTAGTGCTGCTGGTTCTCATCCTTCTACAAGACCTGCTGATTAGAAACTCCAAGAATGGAGCCAACAATCTCTCTGTTATCCCAGATGATTCTGCACCCCTACTGCTCTAGAGGTTAGGGCTCATGTTGGCCCACCTTCCCCAGGTCTTATTGGCAACTCAGTTCTCTCCACTGTCTCTCTTCACCCAAAAGGAAGAAGGCATGACAACAAGATTTAAACAACTCACAAAGAGATTGAGCTTTTGCTAGGAGGCCTCAGGTGATACCTGTCCTTTTCAGCACCTGTCAAGCCCCAGGAAACAGGTTACTAAGCTGTGCCCATGGCTGGCCTTATGAAACTAGAATTTTCTTCAGGTCACATAGTGCAGTCCCTGCCTCTGCACAAGTCTCCCAGGAACAGAGACCTGGGAGATCTTTATTAACATACTAGTTTTTAGAAAAAGTGTCTTGGAAATATCTACCCAGAAAAAATCACTTCTAAACCTCCATAGCCTTTTTTTTTTTTTTGTCTCTTTACATTTAGGATTTCCTGGACCTCGTGGGGACAAGGGCTTACCTGGGTTTCCTGGGCTTCCTGGAAAAGATGGCTTGCCTGGGAAGGCTGGCAGTCCAGGTTTACCAGGTTCCAAGGGAGACCCTGGTGACATCTCTGGTGCTGAAAATGGTGTTCCGGGGGAGCAAGGCCTACAGGGATTGCCAGGGGACAGAGGATTTCTTGGAGACTCTGGCCTTCCAGGACCCAAGGGTAAATAACTCTTTTTGCCCCCCTTATTTAACATTCTACAAAAAGCCTTACAGTAGCTGGTATATTTGCATGAATACTTGCATGAATCTGGGGTGATGGATTAATTAGGGGGTTAAAATGAAATTCCATTTTGCTCTCTCTCTCTTTTCTGAAAATTTTTCCTTAAATAGTCTGATTCCATTTTCCAGTTTTCCTAGTTCCTGAAGTGACCGTAATAACTAGTCAGATTTCTTGCAAAGATTCTGGTTTTCTACTGGGAATAGCAATAAGGCTGAAGCTCAGAAGACAGTGACACCTGAGATGAATCCTATGCCAGGCTCTTGTGCTGGTTTTGGTGACTCAGCCTCTACTATTGATCCAGCTGTCATCATCTGCCCCCTCCCTTTTATTAGGTTTGCATGGAAAATCTGGCTTGCTAGGCCCCAAAGGTGAGCTGGGCAACCCTGGAACATCAGGACAAGTGGGACAGCCAGGGCCCCCAGGGTCTTCTGGTCCCTATGGCATCAAGGGCAAATCTGGATTTCCAGGAACACCAGGTCTTCCAGGCACTTCAGGTAGGTTCATTGGAGGAAGAACCCCAGCCTGCAAGACTTCAGTTAGACCCTGGGGCCAGGCTTCGTGAGAGGCAACAGCAGCAGTGTGACATGGTCAGAACTTAGAGACTTGATTTTCCCAATCTCTCAAGGTTCAAACCTGAAGTCCTCCTGGAAGTGCCAAGAAGGACAGATTACTACGATTTAGCTTCCAAAATATGACAACAAATCACTTTATGCTCCCTTTTCATAATTCAGCCTGCACCCTGGCTTCCCGAGTTAGAGAAGCCACTGGTGCTATATAGCCCATCTCCATTACCTTCACTGGGGCCGTGGGAGCCCACTTTGGGTTGAGGAGGAGCTTGAGCAAAGTGTGGCTTCCCTGGCAGCCCTACTCTCATGCAAGCATGGTTCTCAGGACCCACAGCCAAACAGTGGCTTTCACTCAACCGCAGGGCCTTACATCCCCTGCTTTCAACCTAGTGTTCGAAGCTTTTCTTTTTCTTGTACCTCCTTCCTAATACTGCCTCGGTGACTCTATCATCCCCTATTTACTCCTGGCCCAGTGACTGAAGTTGAATTATTTGCAGAACCATTAATATCCTTTTTATCCCCTTTGTCCCTTCTGTGTTACTGGGGTCTTCACATAGGCTGCTTAGGTGAAAAAACACAGCGCACAAAGCCCACAGACTAAGATCCCCACCAGGGAGTTATGTGATTATACACTATAACATGGCCTTGCTTACAAGGCCAGAGATCCCTGGGCTCACGCTGTGGGGTTGGCTCCCGTTGAATTTCCTTCTCTTGTTGAGGAGTGCCCTTCACAGCCTCCCATTGGAATCCTGGGACTCCTAGCTACTTGATGTTTTTCATTCCATAGAAAGCTAAGTCAGCCATTCATTTAGGTCCTTGGGGGCCCAAATACCTCTGTCGTCATTGATTTAATCCTTTGGTTTTTTAATTTCCTTGCTTTGTACCTGAACATTCCACTTTGGCAGCAGCTCAGGAGGTTAATCCCATTGACCAACTTAAAGCGTGGTGAAAGACAGCTCAGAATACCTAGGAGATCAAATGGGCCTTGTGCGTTTCTACAGTACTTGGCACTAGGGGGTCTTTCAACCCTAATGCCAAGGAACTGGCTGACTTAACTGCTTGCTTCAGGGATTAAAAGGGCAGGCCTGCTTCCAGGACTCCCTGGGAGGCTGAAACAACAGCTCAGCTTAACCTCTACCTCACCGTTTGGCTCAGGAAGCAGCCATTGTGGAGTGATTCAGATTGGAAGTAAGGGGAAACTGGAGCCCAGTTGCCACCCTGACTTCCCAGAGCTCCATTGAGAAGCTAAAGCGTAAACCACATTCATAAAGGGAGAAGTTTAAATCACAAGGAGGCTGTTCCCCCTGCCAGCTATTGTGCCATGGTAGAAATAATAGCCATTTGGCATGGCACTCTGGGTGGTAGGTGGTAATGCTCCAGCCAACTAAGAACTCTGCCTGTTAGCAGCTTGCTTATGTCATTGTTAAAAGGCCATTTACAAAACCCAGCAAGCCAACCAACCAGAAGGTATGGGAATGGGCAGTGGCCCAGATCTGGCTAGAGCCTCGCTTAACAGCTGTTTCTCTCCTGTGCTGATTCAGGACATCCTGGAAAGAAAGGTCCAAAAGGTGAGAAAGGTCACCCTGGATCAGGTAGAAAAAGAGGTCTACCTGGGATAAAAGGCCTTCCTGGATCTACAGGACTAACTGGCTTCTTGGGGAGCCCAGGCTTACCAGGGTTCACCGGATTGCCAGGCCTCCCAGGCTCAAAGGGTAAGTGAAGGGATCAGGAAGGCCAGTGAAGTGACCAGAGGGTCCCCAAAAGGAGCATCTCAGCTGCCTAGCTTTGCCCCTCCTCTCTTCCCAAGCATGGGGAACAGGAAGGAAGATGAGTAGGCTTCTTAAGAAAAGATAGTTGGACAAAGCTAGTACTAAAATAAGACTGCCTAAGGTGAGTTACCGAGACTGCTTGCTGGATGGAACACTGGGCTGAATATCATGGTCAGAAAAGCCCAGGGCAATAACAGCCACACTGAAATCACTCATTTGTGTGACCGAGGAGTCTGAGAGCTCTTACTTCCTTTAATTGCCTTGATAGTCTTCACTGGTGGAACTGGTGGCATCTCTGTTTTAAACTGGAGAAAGTAGTCCAAAGGCACACAACTGATTAGCATCAGAGGCAAGCTAGAGTTCCTTTCCCTGCCTCCTGGCTCTAGGACTTTTTTCTGTGCCGCATATGAGCTCTAACTTGATGAATCATAAGAGCCACATGCTTCATTCTTTTGTGTTGCTTATTGTTGTGTCCCCGTTTGGGGGAGTTGAGTGATGTGCAATGACTAAGAGCTTGGTAATGACTGAGATTTTGGAGTTAGAGAATCCTGGGTTTGATTCCCTTCTCTGAAAATTCTTAGCTGTGTAACTTTGGACAAGTAATTCTACATCTCTCAGCTCCATTGGTTTCCTTATTAATGTAAAACACAGTTAATAATAGAAGTTCTTATTTCTCAACAGGTGAGAAGGGGTCCACTGGACTGGTAGGTTTTCCAGGGATGCCAGGTCTCCCTGGTATTCCTGGTGCAAGTGGATTAAAGGGAATTCCTGGGTCAGCCGGAAAAGTAGGAACATCTGGACAGGCTGGTAGTCCTGGTGAAAAAGGTAAGTGGAGTAAGTGAATGCTGGAACTGCCACCCTTCTCACTGTGCAGTTTGCTTGTTGACTTTGTCATTTCTGTGATTTATACCAACCCTATGTTAAATAATAAGATTTTTGGGCTTCTGAACTAAGTCCTTTAAAACCAAAGACTAATCTCTTCTGAGTTAACACTTCATGTTAGAGGCTGTGTTACTCAGCTTTCTCTTACCAAACAAATACTGGAGGGAAACAGCTTACAATGAGGAAAGATTTGTATTGGCTCATGGTTTCAGAGATTTCTGTTCATGATCACTTGGTACTGTTGCCTTTGGGCCTGTGGTGAGGCAGGACCTCATAGCAGGGAGCACATGCTAGAGAAAGCTGCTCACCCCATGGTGGCTGGGTAGCAAAAGGAAAACAGAAAAGTAAAAGACCAG
>PVKS010044314.1:0-14389 GCA_004027875.1 Aplodontia rufa
CCTCCCGCGCCCCCACCCCCGGGGCCGCCGTCCGCCGAGGGGGCCCGCACCGCCCCACAAAATGTTCTTGCAAAATTTTGAGGAGAGACTTCCCCCCCCTCTCTGTTTCCTCCCAAGAGAACAAGAAAGGGGATTCTTAAAAGGAAAAAAAAAATTACATATACATATATATATATAAAAGTTTTCGACTTCTCTCTGCCCCCCTCTCCGTGGCTTCAAATATATTTAAATTCTGAGGGGGGCGCTCAGAAATATTTCTCAGAGCTGAGGCACTAAGATGGCCGCCTTGAAATTATTTTTAAAACAACCCCCCCTCCAGTCCCGCCACCCCCTCCATAAAGAAAGAGAGGGGGGAAAAATCCCCTTCTCAAACAAAATGGCTGGCTTAATATTTCATTTCTCACCCCCCCATTCTCCTCCCTGTTACACCCCCATCTCCAAACCTCTACCCAGAAACCCACAAATTTCTCCCTTTTTTCATAACTGATTAGTGCACAGATTAATAGAGATATTTTCCTTGTGTACTGAAGTGTGTGTGTGTGTGTGTGTGTGTGTATGTATGTATGTATGTTGGGGGGGCATGAAGGATTTCTGCATAAAACAAAAATGGCTGCTGTGACTAACTCCCCCCTTTTAAAAAATATTGGGGGGGGCATTAATCAGTACTCATGCTCAGTCTGACATCAGCATAAATTGTTAAAGGTTAACTAGTTAGATACTAGTCCAACTAGATTGTATTTTTTTTCTTTTCTTTACTAGTCTCTTCCTCCCCACCTCCCTTCTCTAAAGAAAAGCTTTTTTTTTTTTTTGAATACTTCAGAAGGGAGTGGTTTGATGTGAAGGTTTTTTTTTTTCCCCTTCAGGCATTGAAAAGGAAAAAAGATGAAATATATGTTTATATATAACTCTGTTTCTACATACCTTACTGAAGTCAAAATACATTTAATTGTGTACGTATCTTTTAAATGAAAAGCGGTACTGGATTTTTTTCTTTCTTTAAAAGAAAAGTGACAGAAATCATAGTGACTTTTGGGGGAGAGATCTGAATAGATACGATGATTGAGTTTTTTTCAAAGGAGTCCATGTTTGATTCTCCCCTTTGCCCAGCCTTTTCAGTGATTTATAATTGTTGTAAATTTTATCTTCTATCTTCCCCTTTTCCTCCACCTCCCCTCCCCAGTTACTTGCATGTAAAATTAATCTGATCTGAGAAATTAATTTGGGGGGTAAATAGAACAGATTTTTAGAATAAAAGGGAGAGAGAAAGTCTGAAGATTGTGAAATCATTTTCTCTTTTCTCCTGTTTCAGTATATTTCCCTCTCTCCATGATTTCCATCACTGATAAAGTAGAAGAAACTGAGGTACCGGGAAAGAGAAAAGTAAGTGGGACTGAAAAAGAGAAAGAGGTAGGGGTTACACTTAGGCATTTTTGTCTAACTTGCTGACCCATGATTTCCATCTGTACCCTAGTGTTCATTTTAAACTGGTACCAGGAATCAGATGGACGGTTGAAAAGTAGCTTTCTCATACAGATTTGATTAGAGGGGTCTAGACATAAAATATATCTTGCCAATGAAGCAAAGGAAAGAGGGTGAGTTAGCTCAGTCCTACCCTTTTTGTACCTCACCTTTTTGTTTAATTCTAGTTTTCTCCCATTCTGTTGATCTCACCTTGCCCCCTCCCTTGGTTCCCATTCCAGGCCTATGGAACAATCTCTTTCCCTCTTAAGTGGAACAGCTAGCCCTCCACAGTGCTCAAGAGCACCCTATGGGAGGAGAAGGTGGACAGCAGTCAAAAAGTATTGGTGACAAGGGAATACTATACAGATTTTTGTTTATAAGGCTAAAATAAAATGTTCATTGCTGATATCCTACTCCCCACATTAATACAGTTCATTGAACATTGGTTTCCCTCTTTTTTGTTTTTTCATACTATGGCCTGTGGAATTCTCTTGCCTGTGCTCCCAAATCATTTCTCTTCCATTCAGTTTAGCTCTCCTGTCCTAAGACTGTCCCAGTTCATGAGTATCCCCTTTTTTCTGTATATATGGCTTCTCTATGTGTGTTCTTATTTCTCAAAGATACCTTCTTGCCTTTGACTCTTCCTCACCTTTAAGTGACTTTCCATCTCTGTCCTCTGTTGATTTCTGTCTTCCCGTCTCATCCCTCTGTGTGGCTCTTCCTTATGTGTGTCTGACTCCACCTTTCTGGCCCCCTCTGTGCGTGTCTGTGGATAATACCACGTCTGGGAAGAGTGTCTCCATGTGTGTGGGGGGCACAGTGTACATCATGTGTTCCAGTCTCCTTCAGTCCTCTCCCTCTGCGGTGAATGTCTGTGCTGCCTGCCACAGGTGCCCTAATCTGTAGGTGTGGGTGGCTAAAGGTGGCCATGTGCATTCCTGTGCAGACCTTGGTCATTTTCTCTCTTTGAGTGTGCTTTACATTTGGATTTCTTAATCTGCCTGACTCTGTCTTTGTTCCATCTCCCCCTCTGCCTGTCCGCTTCTCTGTCCTGATCTTTTCTCTCCCTGCTGACCTCTTGATTTGTCTTCTCTCCTTGTTTCTGCCTGCCTCTCTACCTGCTTGCTCTTGTTGTGGTGTCTGCCTGCCTGCCTGTCTGCTCCTTCCTTACTGGCTGGCAGCCTTTTTCTCTCTCTGGTTATCTGTCTGCTTCTCTGGCTGTTTGCCCACCACTCTCTCTCTAGCCATCTGTCTCCCCGCCTGCCTGACTCTGTCACTTTAGTCTGCCTCTCTTGGTTTGTCTACCTTCCAGGTCCTGCTGTGGCCATCCCCTCTTGGTTTGCCTCTTATCTTGCCTTTCTACTTGTTCCTCTTCCTATTTATCTCTATTCTTCATTTTCCTTGCCTCCCATTAGGTCTGTCTTCCTGACTGTCTGCCTCACTTGCTTTCTGTTCTGCTGCTTAAAGCCTGTATCTTTCCGCTCTTTCTGTTTATCAGCTCTTTCTCCCTGATTTCCTTTTGGGCCAACATCACATCAGTGGGCATGGTTACTTTCTTCAGACTTCTCAGTAACCCCTTGCCCTGAAGTCTTACCTGCCTTTGTACCATATGCCCTGCCCTTTCTTCTCCCACACTTCCATTTCAGTCATCTTTTTCTGTCTGCTTCCTCAGACAGACTGCCTGCTTCTGTCTTTTTGCCACTTTTCCCAGTCTCTGTTTTCCTGCCTTTTTACTGTCTGCCTGGCAGGCTCTTGATGTCCACATCTTTGCTTGCATTTTTTTTTAAGAGAGAGAGAATCAATTTTATGTAGTTTTTCATGTGGCTTTTGCTGCTCCGACACTTCATTGTGTACGTGGTGTTGGGGTTCAAACCTGCATCCTCACGCATGCCAGGCCAGCTCCATAACCATTGAGCTACCGCTCCAACCCTTCTGCTTGTTTTCTGCTTGCTTTTCTTTCTTGTTTTGTTTTAGTCCCCTCACCCACCTGTCAACATGTGTGTGTGGGGGTGGGGGGTGGGGATTGAACCAACGGTATTGTGTGTGCTAGGCAAAGTACTCTACTACTGAACTACATCCCCAGTACTTTTAATTTTTTAATTTGAAACAGGGCCTTACTAAGTTGCCCTGGCTGGTCTCAGACTTGAAATATTCCAACCTTAGCCTCCTGAATTGCTGAGATTAATAGCGTGTCCTACTGCACCCAGCCCCAATTAACTTTTTTTTTTTAAGAGAGAGAGAGAGAGTCAATTTTACTTATTTTTTTTCCCTGACACTTAGTTGTATATGTGGTGCTGGGGTTCAGACCTGGGTCTTCGCTCATCCCAGCCAGGTGCTCTACCACTGAGCCACCTCTCCAGCCCCCCAATTTCTGAATAGACATAACCATGGTATAAATTTTTTAAATTATAAAACCAGTACTGTGCAAAGTATGCTTCCCGTTTATCCTTTCCCTTGGCCATGATTTCCTCTCCCCAGAGGAAGCCACTATGTCACATTTCTTCGACACTGACCAAGAGAAAAGTGTACACATACAAGTCTACTTTTTGCTGTACTCCTTAATGCTGCTTTTCCAATTTTGCAGAAGGTTCCTTCTCTGTGAGTCTCTTTCCTAACTTTGCATGGCTTACCACATCTTGCCACTTGTCTTTCTGATTCTACTTTATAGCACTTGTCTTTTTGATTGACTGTTGCTTGGTGCATGCTTTTAGTAATAGTACAAAAGGAATACCTAGGAAGGTCTTGCACTCTCCTAATCTCCTGTTCTGTTCCACATAGCTGTCCAGAGGATAGCACATTCTTGTTTGTCTCTTCAATGCTGAAATATGGAGTAGTTGAGAAAAGACAAGAATGCCCTAAATGTACTAAAAACTACCAGATATAAGTACAATTAATAAGTATAGATTATAAGCTGCACATATGCACATTGAGTAGACAAAGGCCTGCTCTATCTTTCCTACTTTGTATGAGTACTATGAAGTCATATGAATCTAGATCCTTTTAGGGTTTTGTTTTGTTTTGGTACTGGGGATTGAACCCATGGGATCTTTACCACTGAGTCACACTCCCAGTCTTTTTTATTTTCCATTTGGAATCAGGGTCTAGCCAAGTTGTCCAAGCTAGCCTCAAACTTGTGATACTTCTTCCTTAGCCTCCCAAGTATCTGGGATTACAGGCATGTGCCATCATACCCAGCTCCTTTTAGGTTAGTTCACTTGGGACTATTCCAGAAGTTTGTCTTCCTCTCATCTAAAAAGCACTGCTCCTTATTAAAACTTTTCTCCTTTTTCATTCATCCTTCTGGATCTTCTCCCATGCTGTGTTAGAGACTTTATAACTCTTTGGGGAACCAGACTTAGCTTCTAACCAGGTCTCTTTGAGAAAGATAATAAACTTTATGCAATAAACTGTTCCTTCATTTCTGCTTATTTAATGCCTATATACCTGAATTCAACAATTTCAACCTCTTATCTCTGTGTTGCTCCCCTTTCTCCCCTACCCACTTCTCTTTTTCTTTTCTTTTCTTTTTCTTACCTTGTATCTGTCTTGGTCCTCCTTCTAGCCTTTCCTTCTGATTGGCTTCCTCCCCTCTCATCTGATGATTGACATGTATCTCTCCATCACCCCGTCCGCCTGCTGGATGCTTCCTGTTTGCCTGCAATAATATATGTGATAGCACTTTAAAAATTATAAGACACTATGTTGTACAAAACTCTAATATTGGGTGGAGCGGTGGCTCTGCAATTACGGTGCTTGCGGTGCTTGCATCGCATGTGTGAGTCTGTGAGTTCGAACCCCAGCACCTCGTACACAACGAGATGTCGGAACCACAAAGGCCAAATGAAAACTAAATAAAATTGATCTCTCTTTAAAAAAACAAAACAAAACAACAAACCCTATTATAGGGGGAAGGTGGGGGAGGAAGGAAGGGGCAATTCTGGCTTAAGAATATATATGTATGTCATTACTTTATATGCATTTATGATTGTACAATAACTCAATTCCTTAATTAAAAAATAAACCCTATTATCACTTTGTCTTCCTTCTCACCTTATCGTTTTTATCTGTGTGCCTTTCTTCTCTCTCCTCTCTGTTTGCTTATTTGTATTTCTCTTGGTGATCTTGCCTGCCTGTCAGTCATTCTGTTTCTCCCTGTCAGCCTGTTTTTCTGCCATCCTTCTCTAGGTGATTGTTTCTTCTGTCTCTTCTGTATTTCCAGGTTTCTCTATTTCTTTTGCCTGTCCTTAGCCACCCCCTACCTTTTTAAAGAGAGAGAGGGACAGTAAGAGAGAACAAAACAATTTTATTTAGTTTTTCATCTGGCTTTTGTTGCTCTGACACTCAGTTGTACATGTGGTGCTGGGGAGCAAACTCAGGTCCTTGAACATGCCAGGCAAGTGCTGCAACCTCTGAGCGCCCTCTCTAGCCCCTATCCTTAGGCCCTTTATCCATGCCTGTGTGTCTCTCTATCTCTACCTGCTTGTCTCCCTGCCTGTCATGTCAATGTGGACATCACTCTCTTTCTCTGTCTTTCTGTACTTCAAAAAAATTTTTTTAATTAAATCCCTGCCTAATTGGTAGAGACTATCTTTCTAAAAAGAGAACAAGGAATTCAGATATTCAGCTCTCAAATGCAAATCAGAAATTAGATGCTCTCCCACATATACACAAAAGGAAAAAAAAAATCTAGAAAAAACATTGATGGGACTCCCAAACCAATAGTAATAAGATTATTTATTTATTTAAAGCAAAATCAAGAAATTTACCTCTGGGGCTGGAGTGGTGGCTCAGTGGTTATGGTGCTTGCCTCGCATGTGCGCGTCTGTGAGTTCAAACCCCAGCACCACATACACAGTGAAGTCTCAGAGCAACAAAGGCCACATGAAAAACTAAAGTTGTTTCTTGCTTTCTCTCTCTCTCTCACTGTCCCTCTTTGAAAAAAAAAAAACACACACACAAGAAATTTACCTCTGAAGCAGTAATTTTCTAATGTTTTTGGATCATAAAATTTATAAAATCTTTTGTCCAGAAAAAAAATATACATATAATATCACCCATGTGTTCATGGTGTTATGAATACCCTGAAGTCTGTGACCCCAGGTTCAAACTGATATAGGAAACCAGTGAGAATGAGTAAGAGCACAGATTTGTGCTCATGCAACATGCAGATTGAAGTATTAAAAACACTGAAATTATGGGGCACAGTGGCACACACCTGTAATCCCAGTGTCTTGAGAGGCTGAAGCAAGAGGCTTGCAAGTTCAAGGCCAGCCTCAGCAATTTACCAAAGCCCTAAGCAACTTAACAAGACCCTGTCTCAAAATGAAAACAATAAAAGGGCTATGGATGTGGTGCAGTGGTTAAGCCTACGTTCAATCCTTGGAACCAAAAACTAAAAACAAACCACAGCAATCTATGATTTTCAAACTAATATTTTCTAAATATGATAATAATGAAAGGCATATAAATGCTGAGGATATTCGAGATGTAATCATGGAATTTTAGTGATAGGAGGTCATCTAAGTCCATAGTTGTCACTAGTCCTTTCCCAAAAGGTCTGTCCTTTATTCTGAAATGGTTTATTTCTCATATATATTTTTTTAAAAGAAAGAGGGATAGTGAGAGAGAGATAAAGACAGAAGTAATTTTTATTTTAATTTTTCATGTGATCTTTGTTGCCCAACACTTTGTTGTGTACATGGTGCTGGGGTTTGAACCTTCATACTTGCTCATGCTGGGCAAGCACTGAGCCACTGCTCCAGCCCCTTTCCTATATATTTTTGTGTAGGATAAATATATAATATAGTACAACTAAATGTAATAAACGTGCTTATATTGTTACATACTGTATATGTTATATAGGTATTATATATTTGTGTACACACATATTTATAAATTCACATTTACATGTGCACCCAAACATTTATAATGCTAAAAATGTCCTTTGTTAAAGTGAGATCTGTATGGAAGAAGGTCCATGAGTGGATTTTAGATACAGAAAGAACAAAAAAATGTTTATTTATTTATTTATTTATTTATTTTGTGTGTGGGGGGTGTGTTTGTGTGATTCTGGAGTTTGAACCTAGGGGTGTCCTAACACTGAGGTACATCACCAGTCCTTTTATTTTGAGATAGGGTCTGACTGAGTTGCTGAGGCTGACCTGTAACTTATGATACTCCTCCCTCAGCTGTTTCACCACACCCGGCAGAAAATGAATTTTTATACTTCCTGTACAATTTGAATTTTTTTCAGACTACTTATACTTGTTTTATAATTGTAAAACATTTTAAATATCTTTTTGTGAAGTAATGATGATGAATACACAGGTTCAGGTTTTTTTGTTCTTAACGTCCATAACACATTGAAAAGTGAAAAACCTCATGTTGATCACTTTTTTTTTTTATTGGTTGTTGAAATGTAAAAGTCTAGATTCTACCACTTTGATGTATTCCTGATCTTAAGAAGAAGGAAATTTCAGTCTTTCATATATCATATGATTCGCCATCTGTTCTATGCATACTATTTTTCTTTAAATTGATGAACTTTTCTTTAACTTAAATGTTCTTTAAAAAGTAAACTTTGTGTTGTTAGAAATAATACCCATAAATCCTTGAGATTAGATTTATTAATTATATTTTTCCTAATTTATTTAAAAATACAACTAATTATTAAAATAAAATCAATAAAAATTAAGTTATCTTGCATGCTACTACATGGTTCAGGTACCACATTTTAGGAAATATTACTTTAATTTAATTTTATAGATCCAGAAACTGGAGCTTAGATATTGAAAGATTTGCCTAAGATCAAATTATTAGTTAGGGGGAGCTGGAGCGGTGTCTCAGCGGTTCAGGCACTTGTCTGGCATGCGCAAGGACGCTGGTTCAAACCCCAGCACCATGTACACAACAAAGTGTTGGAGCAACCAAGGCCACATGAGAAACTAAATAAAATTTGATTCTGTCTTTCTATCTCTCTCTCACTATCCCTCTCTCTTAAAAAAAAAAAGTTATTAGGGACAAAATCAGGACTTGAACTTATCAATTTCCAGTATTATATACTACATGACTTCTGAGTCATTGTCCTCGGGTTTTAAAGGAAACCAAAATAGAAAGTCACATGTTAACTATTATTAGCTTATAACGGTTATACCTCAGAACTGGCAAAGGTCAATTTAATTGTATTTATTATAGTTTTTTTTTTTTCAGTATTGGGGATTGAACCCAGGAGTGCTCTAGCACTGAGCATACATTTTGAGACAGGGTCTCACTAAAGTGCTGAGGTTGGCCTCAAACTTGGGATTCTTCCCACATAGCTGTAATTACAGGCATATGCCCCTGATTTTTATTTTTTATTTATTTATTTTTTAAGAAAAGGACAGTGAAACAGAAAGCATCAGATTTTTTAATTTAGTTTTTCACGTGGCTTTCGTTGCTCTGACACTTTGTTGTGTACATGATGCTGGGGTTCAACCCTGCGTCCTTGTGCTTGCCAGGCAAGTGTGTAACTGCCAAACTACCGCTCTAACCCCCATCCCAGATCTTTTTAAATTTTATTTGAGACAGTGTCACTAAGTTGCCCAGGCTGGCCTCAAACTTGTGATCCTCCTGCTTCAGCCTCCCACATTGCTGAGATTACAGGTATGTGCTACCATGTCCTCCTTGGCATCTACACAAATAGTCATCACACTTGTGCATAAGATGACATGTGCAAAGATATTCCTTATAACTCTATATCAAAAACTTTGAAACACCCTGAAATATCCAATAGGAAGGAATAGCTAAACAGCAATTATGAAAAGTGAGTTACATCTGTAGGTATAGACATGATAAGATTCTTTAATATACAGTTGCATGGAAAAAAGCAGGCTGCAAAATAATATTTACATTACAGTATTTATGTTCAAAGAAACTAAAAATAATACTATATATTTCTATGCATAGATTTATATTTCTATAAATGCTTTTTAAAATTCTGGAGGTACACATTTCAAAGATTTTATTCATTGTTAATTCTGAATTTTTACAATGAGATGGTATAATTTGTGTAAAGAAATTTAAGTAGCCTCATTGATCACATTAGCAAATGGAGCTAAATGAGATGAAGAGTAGTCTGATTTCTCTTTTAAAAAAATCATTCCTCATTAATTAATTTGAAGAGAAAAACATGTAAGCAAAGTATAACCAGTGGATGTACTTGTAGTTAGGCTTTTGAAAACATTGGAGAGGTTCCACTTTAAAGACTAATTAAAATATGAGGGGGGGGAGGGAAAATATAGCATATATATTTGTATATGTAGCAATTTATGAAAAGAAAGAAAAATACATGAATATCCATAAGGTGTACCTGGAAGAATATACAAGACACAGTAGTAGTTGCCACTGGGAAGGGGGGCTTATTTTTTCATGTACATCTTTTGAGGCAACTTGAAAATAATTTAGTGACCAAGAGATTGGCTAGGCAGAAGGAGATCAGACATAAATGCATTAAAAAAGCTAATTATGAATATGTGATTGTGATTTTTGCTATTATGATTATTGCTATAGGCTGTGTTCGGAGAAGAAATCTTGGGTGGGGGTGGGGGAAGTCATTGAAGAACTTTCATATGTAGTTGTGTTTAAAATTGGTCCCAAAAGATAACTAGGATTTATATGGCAGCCAGGCAAAGGAAAGGCTGTCTGGGTTGAATAAGAAAGCATTTAGTAGGTGGCATTTTACCTCATCTGGCTGGAGAGGTAATTTCATGACAGAAAGTTATAGTAGAGGTTGGCACCTCTTTAAAGAGTAAGAATTGTTAGAATATTAAGTGAAGCATGGAGGCCAGAATCTTGGGGAAATTTTGAAGAATGGAGACAGGAGAAGAAGAGAAATAAACCAAAGATAAATAAATTGTTAGGGTGGTGTGTGTACCAGATAGTGTCACTATGGTAGAGTAGAAACAGCTTCCAAAAGGAAGGCAGGATCATTGGTGCTAGATGGGTCATGGAAGTCAAGAAGAGTACAAGCTAGTGGTTCCTCAAAAAGTTAAATGTAAGCCAGGTACAGTTGCACACATCTGTAGTCCCAGCTACTTGGGAGACTGACGCAGGAAGATCATAAATTCAAGGTCAGTCCAGCAACTTAGATACTGTCTCAAAAAAAAAAAAAAAGAGGGTGGGCTGGGGATGTAGCTCCATGGTAAAGTGCCTTTGGGTTCAATCACAAGTACTGCAGAGAGGGAAAAAAATTAAATATAGCCTGACACCTATAATCCTAGCAATTGGAATGGTTCAAGCATGAGTATCCCAAGTATAAGGTCAGCCTAGGCAATTTAGGGAGACACTATCTCAAAATTGATTTATTTTTTACTCTTTATTGTGTGGTATGGGAGATTGAATCCAGGGATGCTTTTGTCACTGAGTTATATGCCCAGCCATTATTTATTTTTTATTTTGAGACAGGGTCTAGCTAAGTTCCTGAGGTTGTCCTCGAACTTGCAATCCTCCTGTCTGACTCCCAAGTTGCTAGTAGTATAGGTGTGCACCACTGCGCCCGGCTACTCATTTAATCTTAGTCCAAAGGCTGTGTTTTACCACATTCAAAAACACATCAAGAAAATAATTCATAATGATCAAGTGGGCTTCATTGCAAGGCTGGTTCAACATATGTAAATCAATAAATATGATTCATCGCTTAAACAGAATTAAGGACAAAAACCATATGATCATCTCAATGATGCAGAAAAGGCCTTTGATAAAAATCCAGCATCCATTTATGCTCAAAACTCTAGAGAAAATAGGGATCAAAGGAACTTAACTTTGTAAAGGCCATATATGCCAAACCCTCAGCTAGTAGAATACTGAATTGAGAAAAGTTGAAAGCATTTCCACTGAACTCGGAAACAAGACAAGACTGCCCGCTCTCACCACTTTTATTCAATATAGTCCTCAAGATCCTAGCTAGAGCAATCAGGCAAGAGGAGGAAATCAAAGGATAAGAATAGGAAGGGAGGAAGTCAAGCTATCCCTTTTTGCTGATGACATGATCCTATACCTGGAAGATCCAAAAAACTCCACCAGAAAACTGCTAGAGCTAATAAACAGATTTGGCAAAGTAGCAGGCTACAAGATCAACATCCATAAATCAATAGCTTTCCTATACACCAAAAATATTAGGACAGAAGAAGAAATTAGGAAATCGGTCCCATTCACAATTACCTTCTAAAAGAATAAAATACTTGGGAATTAATCTAACAAGTGAAGTAAAAGACCTATACAAGGAAAATTATCAAACATTGAAAACAAATTGCAGAAGACCTGAGAAGATGGAAAGATGTTCCATGCTCTTGGTTAGGCAGAATTAATATAATTAAAATGGCCATTCTGCCAAAAGTGCTATACAGATTCAATGCAATCCCCGTCAAAATTCCAATGTCATTCTTTGCAGATATAGAAAAAGCATTTCTTAAATTCATTTGCAACAACAAGAAACCCAGAATAGGGGCTGGAATGGTGGTTCAGTGGTTACGGCACTTGCCTAGCATGCACAAGTACATAGGTTCAAACTCCAGCACCCATGAACACAACTAAGTATCTGAGAAATGAAAGCTATGTGAAAAACTCAATAAAATTTGATTCTCTCTGTCTTTCTGTCTCTCTCACTGTCCTTCTCTCTTTAAAAAAAAAAAAAAAAAAAAAAAACCCAGAAGAGCCAAAACATTACTAAGCAAGAAAGACAAAACAGGTGGTTTTGCAATACCAGATCTAAAATTATACTATAGAGCTGTAGTATTAAAAACAGCATGGTACTGGTATCAAATAGGAATGAAGACCAATGGAATAGAAGACTCTGGGAGAAACCCACAAAACTTTAAGCATCTGATCTTTGACAAAGGGGGTCAAAATATAACCTATTCAACAAATGGTGCTGGACAAACTGGACAGCCACTTGCAGAAAACTGAAATTAGATCCTTATCTTTCACCTTGCACAAAAATCAAATCTAAATAGATCAAGGAATTAGGAATTAAACCAGCTACCATACAACTGCTAGAAGAAAAATTAGGACCAACCCTCCAACATATGGAGTGTCTTCAAAAACAAGACTCCTAAAGTGAAAGAATTACAGTAAAAAATAAGAGTGGGATGTCATTGAACTAAAAAATTTCTGTACAGCCAAGGAAATAGTCAAAACAGTTAAAGAGACAACCTACTGAATGAGAGAATCATGGCCTGTGATCTCTCTGACAGGGGACTAATCTCCAAAATTTACAAAGAACTCAAAAAACTCAACAAAAACACAAACAATCTAATCAATAAATGGGCCAGAGAGCTAAACAGAAACATCTCAACAGAGGACATTGACCAAGCCAATGAATACATGAGAAAGTGTTCTAAATCACTGGCAATCAGAGAAATGCAAATTAAAACTACATTAAGATTTCACCTCGCCTTTCTGGGCCAGCCAGGGAGGGGTCCATACGGCGGCAGTGTTGTTCTTGGTTCCTGTTATAACTTAAAGGGAAATTGTCACAATGTCCAGAGCCCTTGATGTCCTACAAATGAAGGAGGAGGATGTCCTCAAATTCCTTGCATCCGGAACCCACTTAGGTGGCACCAACCTGGATTTCCAGATGGAACAATATATCTACAAAAGGAAAAGTGATGGCATCTGCATCATAAATTTGAAGAGGACCTGGGAGAAGCTTCTGGTGGCAGCTCGTGCCATTGTTGCCATTGAAAACCCAGCTGATTTTGAAAACCCAGCTGATGTCAGTGTCATATCCTCCAGGAATACTGGCCTGCGGGCTGTGCTGAAGTTTGCTGCTGCCACTGGAGCCACTCCTATTGCTGGCCGCTTCACTCCTGGAACCTTCACTAACCAGATCCAGGCAGCCTTCCGGGAGCCACATCTTCTGGTAGTTACTGGTCCCAGGGCTGACCACCAGCCTCTTACAGTAGCATCTTAGGTCAATCTGCCTACCATTGCTCTGTGTAACACACATTCTCCTCTGCACTATGTGGACATTGCCATTCCATGCAATAACAAGAGAGTTCATTCTCTGATGTGGTGGATGCTGGCCCGAGAAGTTCTGTGTATGCGTGGCACCATTTCCCGTGAACACCCATGGGAGGTCATGCCTGATCTCTAATTCTACAGACATCCTGAAGAGATTGAAAAGAAAAACAGGCTGCTGCTGAAAAAGCTGTTACCAAGGAGGAATTTCAGGGTGAATGGACTGCTCCAGCTCCTGAATTCACTGCTACTCACCCTGAGGTTGCAGATTGATCTGAAGGTGTGCAGATGCCCTCTGTGCCTATTCAGCAATTCCCTGCTGAAGACTGGAGCGCCCAGCGAGCCGCTGAAGCCTGGTCTGCAGCTCCCACTGCTCAGGCCACTGAGTGGGTAGGAACAACTACCGAGTGGTCTTAAGGTGTTGTTCTCTGACTATGTCAGCAAAATGGAAATGAGGTTGTGGAAAATAAAAGCCAGTTTCTAAAAAAGAAAAAAAAAAGATTTCACCTCACTCTAGTCAGACTGGCAAAGATGCAGAACACAAATAATAGCAAATGCTAGAGGGGTTGTGGGGCGATAGGAATACTAGATACTAGCAGACTATTGGTGGAATTGCAAACTGGTCCAGCCGCTCTGGAAAGCAGTGTGGAGACTCCTCAAAAACTTAGGGTTGGATCCACCATATGATCCAGCTATCCTTCTGGGGATTTTCCCAGAGGATATAGAATCAGCACATGACAGCAACACAGCAAAATCCATGTTCATAGCAGCTCAATTTACAATAGCTAAACAGAACCAATCCCACATATACATACATACATGTACATACAATGGAGTTCTACTCAGCTATTAGAAACAATGATATTGCATCCATTGAAGGTAAATGGATGGCAATGGAAGAAATCATGTTGATCGAAGTTAGCCAAACCCAGAG
>PVKS010044315.1:0-14385 GCA_004027875.1 Aplodontia rufa
AATAATTACAAAGGTTAGAATATATATTCATCTTCTGTTCTTCAGCATGTTACCTACGGTCTATACATTCACCTAGGTGATTGGAAAATAGAATTTAAAAGCATATTACCTCTTTTCCTTATTCAAACCCTTCAGAAATATGCAGTGTACTCCTGAAGTCACAAAGAAATTAACTAATGCACAGTGCAACCCATTCTTTTAGGAATTCTTTCAAAGAATTATTTACACAATTGAAAATTGGAACTCTTTTACTCCACTTCCCACTTCTGTCTCATGTCCTTCTTTTATTTTCTTATTTCTTTAATTCTTTATTCTTATTTTTATTATTATTGTTTTTTGTTCATCATGTTTTTACATATTGGATGGATTGGTTGCTACACAGTCATATATGCACACATAATGACAAAGTAATTTGAGCAATATCCTTTTCCAGCTTTCCTTTCACTTCACCCACTCCTGTCCCTTATCTGCAATGTAATTCCCCCTTATAAATATAAACATCCATATATATTTTATTAATTTTTGAATTTTCAAAATTTAAATACCTGAATGAGTATTATTTGGCTTCTCAGGGGAGTCAACTGTACCATACAAAATTAATAACCCACTTTATCCTTCTCTCTCTACCCTCCCTTTCTCCTCTCCCTGCCCTCTCCCCACCCTTCTTCATAGCTATAGTTTCCCCAGATTATGTGATACTTCAAATTTGGTGTGTCTAGTAAATAAATATGTCTAACTTTCACCCTATCTTTGGTTTTATTCTAGCTTATACGAACGAGAGAAACATTGAATCCTTAAGTCTCTGGCTTTAGCTTATTTCACTCAGCATGACTTTTTTTTGCATTTCCATCAATTTACCTGTAAAAACCATATCGTTCTTTCTGATAGATAAGGGCAATCTGGGTCAATTCCATAATTTAGGAATTGTAAATTGAGCTGCTATAAACATTCATGTAGCTGTTTCTTTGTAATATGCTGATTCTAGAATTTCTGTGAAAATACCCACCATTTGGAAAGCTGGTTCATACAGTAGTTCCATCCCTAATTTTTGAGTAGTCTCCACACTGCTTTCCAGTCCAACCAGCAGTGCGTTAGTGGTCTTTTCTCTGCATGATCCCTCCTGAATCTGTTATTGTTTGTATTCTTCATCTTTGCTATTTTGACTGGAGTGAGGTTTTTTATTTTGCATTTTCCTGATTGCTAATAATGAAGAACACATTCTCACATATATTGGCTTTTTGAACTTCCTCTGCTGAGAAGTTTCTATTTAGTTGCATGGCTCTTCAACAGCTCTGTTTGTAGAGCAGCAGTTTGTACTGAGCACTCCTCAGCCATCCCTACTTTCATATTTTTGATGGAGGATATATACCTCAGGGGCTGTTGTTGTTGTTATAATAAAGTACTTGAGAAAGTATAACTTTTTTTAACAAAAGAGGTTTACTTTGACTCATGTCTGTGGAAGTTCAAACTCCAAATGGGACAAGGCTTACTGATTTTTCATCTGGTGATGACCTTTTTGGGGATGAGTTTCAAAATTGGACAGAGAATCATAAGATAAGACACAGGGAGGCCATGAGTGCATGTCTGTGCCTCTCTTCCCATAAAGGAACCAAGATCCAATCAGGGGATCTCCACCCTGATGAGCTTATTCAACTCTAATCACTTTCCAAATCTTCATTTCTCAATACAAAGGTCAGACTTACTTTCCACCCCTTTGATACTACTAGCATAACTTGGGAGATGAAATCACCACACATCCGTGGGAGAATAACTGTATTTAAGCAATAGTATTGGCTTTAATGTAACTAAGAAAGGAGAAGAGAGGGTTTTGAACTTCCCTACCTTGAACTCTTATTTACTAGTCAAGAAAAAGTTAACTGTGTAAGTCAGTTGGTATTAATTTTGGGATAAGAAAACAAGAAATGTAGTCCTGAGATGAATGGATTGATATTAGGAAATCATTTTTTGGATTGCTACCACAAGTAAGGAGGGTTTGGTTTGTGAGAGACTTAGGTGTGGGTGTCTGTTAATTTTACAACTATGGTGAGTGATGAATCATTTACAGAAGCAGTTTCCAAATGCTTTTGCAATTATTAGGGAAGTTTTTTATTCAGATAAAATTTTTGCACAGCAGTTCCATATTCAAAATTGGAGAAGCAGAGCCTCTTTAGATGAATTAGAGCAGAGAAGCCCACAGGCCCCTTATTGCCAACTCTGCTTAGGAACATCTTCTTTTACTCAGATGGACTATGAAGAAGGTAAATATGTCTACCTTTGGGTTCAGTACAGATCTGGTTTACACCTGTGTACCTGGCTGATTTAAAAACAGTGACATCTTTTCACTTTCAAAATGACCTAGTTTGGATAATAAATTATATGCTCATGCAACCTATGAGGTATTTTAGAGGAAATACAATACTTCTGACCAGTTTGGATAACAGAGCTAATAAGGCATTGAAAAAACTGATTTAGATGATATGTGTAAAGAAGTAACTTGGACTTTCTTTAATTTGGTCTCTGGCCTACTTACTGTAGGGAAATGTGGTGAGTCAACTCATAACATAGTATAAATTTCACCACTGGCTTTAGACATGTGAATGTCAGGTGCCTGGAAATTCTGATGAGTGAAATAGTAAAGAAGGAATCTGTGCCTTGGGGATCGGTACTGGCTCTTTTGCTAGTTACCTCTGTGGAATTGGGGAATGCTTAAACCTCAGTTTTCTCTCTTCAAAAATGATGTGGTGATGCTTGAAACTTCCTCTGTCTCTAGCCTTCTGTTCTGTGTAACTGAACTTACCTTTGTTCAACAAATCTACTCTATTCCATTTGTTGTCACAATAAAAATAATCAGTTCTTATTTCTTTAGGTGGATTTTGAAAGCTGTTTGTAATACTTTGCAACTTTACTCAGAGTACATTATCCCCAAATAAAAGGAATGATTAGTAAGAGAAAATAGTGTCCCACATGAAATTGTCTCTCCAATAATTGAGTAGTGAATGTTATGAGGAGATTAATTTGAGAATAAAACTGTTTTTTTTTTCTTTTTTCCAGACACATTTCTTTCGGTTGGACTGTGAAAAACCATATACTATTGAAAGTAGTTGTTTGTGTAAATGTTTCTGAAATACACAGGTGGTATGATGCAAGAAAGGTACATTGCCTTGGAAAACACTGCCCCCAAATAACCACTTTTCTTATGCAATGGCATAATGTAATAATATTAGAAGAACAAACAGAAGAAAGGATTTACAAAACTCTAATTAGCCTACCTTTATGAAGGACCCTTTATATATGTAAATAACTGAATTTCCTCTTTCCACAAAGTGCCAGCCCGTAAGATTCAAAGCTGGTGGTAGATCCACAAGCCCAGACCTTAGTTTTGAAATAAACTCTAAATAGATAAGTACAATGAAGAGTCTATAAATCCATTCCTTAAGTTGAAGAAAGAATTCCATCCCAAAATTTTCAATCGTATCAAGTAGTTGACATCTTATTAAAGAGAAAATACTTTCCAGGGATACCATTCAAAAAATACAAGGATATGTGGGGACATTTCTAGCTAATCGTGCTTCTTATAACCCAAAGAATGCTTACAGATGCCATCTAGGTTCCTGGTTGAAAAAAAAAAATGTACCAAATGTAGCTATGTGTAGCTTGAAGGAGTCATTATAAAAACTCCTGAAAATGGTGCAGAATAATTATTATTGGAACACAAGAATAGCTACATTCAATTGCAGAAGAATGTCACAGTTTGCACACATTTGCATAGTTATTCAGCTTTTCACTCTGTGGATAAAACAATGAGAAAAATCTGGGAAAGAAAAGAACATAAGACAACAATTCCTTCTGAAGTTGTTTTTACTACATGAAAATTTTTAATTTAAGAATTTTTCTATTCATTTCAGAGTAACCATTTGCTATAAGCATAGCATTGCTGTAAATGTGTTATATATGCCAGAGAAGGTGATGACAGGACCTCCCAGTCAGAAGAGTCTGTATTAAGCTATACAAACTAAATTTCTCACATCTTAAAGGCTTATAAAATACATATTTATTCTTATTTGTCTGTAGGTCTCTTGGAGTTTGACTGAAATCTTCTCTGATATTCTATCTATCTACCAGCCACCATTCCAATATGTCCAATGAAAGGAGTTCTGGAGGGTGTGCTAATGTTAATTCAATGCCTGAATTCAGAGGTCATAAGAATTACAGCTGCTCAAAGTTCATTGGACAATCGCTTGGTCTCATACAAATGACACTTACCTAAGAAGTAGCATCTGAACATATAATCAAAAGGCAGAGAAAGGAAAACAATTGCTGAATACCATTAATTCTTAGACCTTATAATTAATCTTTATCATTTGAAATTAAAATTCTAATCAGAAAACTTTCAAATCATTCTCCCTCCTCAGGCAAAATATATTTAGACTTTCCTCAAGGGAGTGAACACCAAAGGTCTCATCCAGGCCATCATGATAAAAATCCAGGATCTTAAGGAATGTGGCATTAATGATACATCAAGGGATTATGTGTGGAAATTTTTAATCAGGTCCATGTGATGTAATTGAAAGACAAGTTAATTGCTTCTACTCAGCTCACAAACCTTAAAGAAACAGGGAAAAAGGTAATCACAGAAGCTTTCCAAGAGAAGAGAAAAACACAAAATTATGTGTGATTTGCAGCAATTCTGAAAGTCTCATGGCAGACATAGTAAGGGCCCTCTTAGTTGGGAATGATTGTTGACTAGGCCAGCTTGATGGGCAGAGTACCCAGACCACTACCCTACATGGCCCTTGTTTTACTTT
Organism: Aplodontia rufa; assembly: GCA_004027875.1. Taxonomy (NCBI): domain Eukaryota; kingdom Metazoa; phylum Chordata; class Mammalia; order Rodentia; family Aplodontiidae; genus Aplodontia; species Aplodontia rufa. The sequence continues at coordinate 4,806 of PVKS010044315.1, forward strand.
AAGGGTTCTTCTTTCTCTTCATCCATTGGAAGTGGGTCCTACAGGTTAATCCTTTGGTGGGGAGTGACTCAGCAGTTTTCTCCCCCTTACTTCTTACCTGTAGACACCATGAGAACCCAAGAGTTGATTTAAACCATAAAGTACTGATGTGAGATTAGGTCTCGTCTATAGTTCATTTAAAATTAAACTCTCTTACAAACACCTCTTCTTATCTTCTTACCAATAGTAAAGTTTATATGATAAAAAGCCACACTGTTTCTTTTTTCTTTAGTTTTTTTTAGACTTCCAATTTTGTTCTTTCTGCCTTCTCAGGTATATCCCTATCTTTCTCTTAATTGTGGGAGCCTGTTAGGCATTTGTGGAAGAGGCACCCCTCCTACCTCCTTCCTGTTCATGTTGTCTCTTCAAATATGTAATATTGTGTATTGGGCAAGTAACTGCTGCTTTATAGGAATGACATACCACAATACGTGACTAGAACTTGTCTTATAATCTGTCCAACCATAATGGAGTCAGGAAAAGTACAATTGCCCTGAGTGCCTAAGGAATACGGAGCCAGATATATCTGATGAACCCACTTCCTTCCTGGACTGTTGGTTGGGAGAAGACTTAGAAATGTAGATCATCCTTGCAGGCAGTAGGAAAACCACTCTACACTGGTGATCAGCAAAGCCTTCCCTTCCTGCCCCTATCTTCCATATTTGATGGCGGTGAGTAAATCAAGTCACTATTCCAAAAATTAGTTATTTACCAAGAGATGATTTAGTGGAGATATCTAGCAGAACCGTTCTTTTGATTAGTTCTTAAGATCTGTTAATTCACATTCTGTAGATTGAGGCTCCTCTTTCCACACTCTTTGGGGCTGTCTCTATCAGTCCTTCCATGCTGCCCCTTTGCTTCCTCTGCGGTTTCCATAAAGATGTGCTTGAGCCATGCACTGAGTCCCTGGAAGGGACATCCACTCTTTTTGAAGAGGAAATGCTTCTGTTAGTAGGGAGGGCCTGGATCCCAGAGGCTCCTGTGCGCAGATATTAAGAGAAGCGCCTCTGCCAATGTACTTAGGCAGAACAATAAAGCATCTTTACAGCTCAGACTCACCAGAGCCACTATTGATTCACTGGCATGTGCTCTCTCAATAGTAAAAGGCTGCCAGGATTTACTCGCTCTGCTTTTCCCTTTTCTAGGCCGTCATTATTCAGTGTAAAACTCCTTTAACCTGGTGGAGTTGTTGCTCTTGCTAATACTGTGTTAGCAAATTATTGATCCCAATGATGAGAACAGGAATCGTTTCTCCTGTAGCAGGATGTGCAATTGGATCTACATTCTGCCCTGGTAATTTTCTCTATAGATCTTCCAAGAGGACTAGACAAATGGACCATTAAAAAGGGATAGGGGAGGGGGGGAAGAGCGGCCTGAGGTTGATGGTACATTTGAGCTGAATCCAAACTTTATTGGTGTTTTTCAGCTTCTATTTGAAAACTTATAAACATTGCTCTTTGGCACTTTATGGTTCTGTTTTGTTTTTGGTCTTTTTATTTGTTTTGCTTTTACTTTCTTTCATAACCTAGGAGTAATATTAGCTTATGAGCTTCTTTTGAAATTGAAATCAAGAATATCAACATTTCAGAGAAGTCTTCAAAAAGCAGAATAAGGTCATTGACCGCTGCATCTTAAACAATAAAAATATAAGTAAAGAAAGCAACACTTGTGATGAGAGTTGTTAAATTTCAACCTTGCTGGCTTTGGTGGTTAGAATACAGTGACAGGAAATCTTCATTAGGAAGTTTACCTCTGTGTCTTTTGCTTCTTAATGTTCATTTCAGATAACTGCAGGTGATTATTAATCTTATTAAACTTAACTAGAATTTACGGATTTCCTTCTGTGGACTTGGCACTATAGGAGATCCTGAAAAACACTTCAACAAAATACACAAAATTTAGTTCATTGTTCTATCATGATGTTTCGTGTTCAATGTTTATTTTATTGTTGTTTATTGAAAAATAAAAGAAAATATTTAAATAGAAGGAGACTTACAAAGAAATTACCACCTCCAAATAAGAAGGAACTATTTTCCCCCATAGCATAAAATCTGGAAATGAAAACAGAATCCATTTTTTATTACATTGGTCAACAACTGAGATTTGGTTATAAAGAAATTGGGTGATTAATCTGAGACTTCTAAGAGCATTGTAAATGAACTGTGCAACACCAATTCTGTACAGAAGTATTAGAAGAATAATGTTGACACATCAGATGGTATATTACTTCGTTTTCTTTCTGAGATGTACTGAAGGATATCAGAATTTTCAAGGCTAATTGTTTATTTGCTTAATATGGTTTGCTGACTTGCATGTTTTTAGTGTAATAAAATACATTTATAGCTCCAAGGTCCCACTTGAATTTCATATCAGAAAGAAGTGCTAAGCAAATTGTTGACCTCATACTGTTTGTTACATATGGAAAACAAAGCAGAGAGTTTCAATTTACATTATACAATGTTTGACAGATATGTAGGTTGTTTTATGTAAATGATCCTCTATGTCAGATTATAAATTCCAAAGAGGCAGTTACTTTTCTGAAATGAAATGTAAGTGTTTCTTTATTAAGCAATAACATACAAAGATTATTATCTCAATTTTAGCACATGCTAAGAGTTTGGAGCATAAATGTCCATCTGCTCTTAAGATAAGAACCACGTTTAATCAGAAATGGTAACTTTTCATGTGTCCATTCTACCAGAGCAGCAATCATTATGGCTCATTCAGTACTTGCTTTTGATTGATAGGGGTCTTTTCACTAAGAGTCATTACAATTCAAGGACTACGTAACACCCAGTTGACATCACTGGATCATCTGGCTGCATTGTTTCATGTTTCTTAACACGGAGAATAAATGAAAACCTGGACGTGAGAAGAAAAGGATTCTGATAAGGCTAGAGATAAAAATGAGAACTATGGAAGAAATTTAACAAGGTATTCTATATACAAACTATATTTTCTGTATTTTAATGATGCCATTTATTCTAATGTAACATTTTAATTTTAATTCATTAATTGAGTTCAATTGTCCTCTGTGGTAAAATAGTGATAGTTATCAGTTTAAATTGAACTCATATAAAGGATGATTTTTATCTGTGTCTTGGTAGAAAGTTTATAACATTTTTAGGTAGAAAGATAACATGCGCTCACACACACACACACATACACACACATGTGAATGTGTGTGTGTGTGTATATAAATATATATATATAAAGTACACACATGTATGGAAATGAGATTGGCCTTTAGAATTGTTTTAAGAAACTGTTCTAAATGTATGCAAATGTATTCTGAGTTGTTTTTTTATTAACTATACTATATTTTATACTATGCCTTTTCTCATACTTCATTCTTAAGTGTTCTAATCATTGAGCTGACATTATTTTCCTATATATTTTAGAAAACTAATGCTTTGATTTTTTTTACTAACATTGCAGTATTTTTTTTTTAATTACCTGAAATATCCAAACATAGTCTTTCATGACTGTCATTAAAAAGGAGATATTGGTTTGGATGTGATATCTTCACTGCTGAGAAGACCATTAATGTACAAAATCAAAGAAACATACTTTATGAATAATAAATCAGCAATCATGGGCACCAAATTATCTCTTAAAAAATAAAGCCATGGATGCAAATAACATAATTGAAATTCTTACAATCGATTTATGTGCTTTAATGAAAAGTAACACATACTCATTCTGCCCAATCCCAACCCATCTTTTTAAGAAGACGCAATGAATCTATCATATGTGAGGCTTAACAACTGGAGTTCAATCAAATATGCTTGATTAATTTTTAGTGTGATTTCCAAAATAAATGAGAAAGAAATCATCTCATTCATTATATCAGAAAAAAGAAAGGGATCTTGATGATATTTGACTGCTTCCAACTGATCAAATCACATTCTAAGCAATTGCAGTAATAGAGTCCTTGCATAGAATGAATTTCCTTTCTAAAGTTGAGAAACACTTAAGTATCTCAGCTACCGATGTCCAGGCTCTGTATTCTAGCAAAAACAAATAAATGAAGTGTACCACAGTAATAATTAGAAGAATAAAAGCAACAACAAAATACCATGCATAGAGAGGTCAAAGCACAGAGGACCCCTTTTTGAAAAACCAGAAGTCACAGGGAGAACAGTATTCATAAAAAACTTTGCTTTAAGTTTATTTTTTAACTGGTACATAAAATGTAAATGTTGCACATATAAACGGGGTAGCATGCAACGTTCAATACATGTATATATTATGAGTTACAGGTTACTTTTAACTGCAAGTAGGTGATACAGTCACATGTTATGAATGAATTATACATTTGAATTCTTTTATATCATTTTTTCATCTAATACAATAATAAACCAGGCATCATTACCGTCAATGGCTTCAATTCATCTTTGATTCTTGTTGTTATTTTAATATTTCAATATAGCTATTTATAGATAATATTAGAAATTCAATTCAAAATTTATAATTGCAAGACAGCATTTTGACAGTGTACATATATTTAACTCTTATTACTGCAGAAAGAGAGGGAAGATAAAATGTTGAGGCATTTTAATAGGCTACTTCATTTTTCCAAATAATTTTTAAAACTTCTAGAAAAGAGTGCATTGAATTTATTTCTCTGCTTTCACAATTCTCAAATGCTGATCCCTTCTTGTATATTCTGCTGGGAATGGTGGGCAGTATGGAAGAGGAAACTATGGCTCCTTTCCTCAAAAACGTTAGGAAATATCTAAGTTGGGAACAAGGAGAACACACGTGTGTAACATGAAAACAAAATACAATAGAACATGAAACTCATAGTTTAGTGTTTGGCATGGATCACATTTTTTTTTGTGATTTGGGGGGCAGTTTATAATTTCAGCATAGTTACTGTGAAACAAGAAACATTTAGAAAAACAACAGAGGGTGAAGAAAACCTTCTATACAAAGTAAGCTTGGAATTTCCACTAATCCTTTAGTGTGGACACTTAGAGAAAATCATCTTAAAGAGAACCCTAAAGTATGTTCCTTCTGATTTCATTCTGTATGCCTTGTGATAAATAAAGGATGAGAGGGAACCCCTTTTAGGTCATTTTCATACCTACATTGATGTATCAAATGACATTCATTTTCATTTGTTCTTTATACTCTGGATGAAGGTTCATGCTATCCCTAAGTTCATCATTGGTAGTGTCTATGTTTCTATTTAGATTTCTTCATTGACATGACAGAAGCAGAACTAGACAGAGTAATACATTTGAGCAAAGTCCTTGGTTCATTCCCCCCAAACAGTGGAGCTTGACCCTTAAGAATATTGCATCTTGCAGGGAGGGAAAGATGCAATCCCAACTTTATGTCAACACATGTGAACTGTCCTAAGGAGGTAGTGAGAAGTGAAGGAAGCTTGCTTTTATAAAGGAAAAATTCTAGGGAAAATCCAAAGCTGCTAACAGTTCTGATATTAGGGAGAAAAAGTGCTGCTGGTCAAAGGGGGTATCTAGAAGGAATACTAGAACATCCGCTCTAGGCCTCAACTCACACAAACTGCTTATTAATGAAAGAAATCTAGTCTGGTAATTAGGAATTCACTCTGGTACCGTGCAACTCCATGACAAAAATACTGATTTCATCAATTGTGTCACTTGGAGCAAATTGCAATCTTTATTTCAGGATATTCTGAATATTAAAAAGAAACAAAACAGGAGCTGGAGTGGTAGCTCAGTGATTATGGCACTTGCCTGGCATGTGCAATGATGTGGGTTCTAACTCCGGCACCCTGTACACAGTGAAGTGTCAGAACAACAAAAGTTGCATGAAAAACTAATAAAATTGATTTTCTCCTCTGTCTCTCTCTCACTCAGTTTCTCTCTCTGATTAAAAAAAGAAAGAAAGAAAGAAATCAGAAATTCAGTTAAAATACTTAGTACAATGCCTGGCTCATAGTAGCACTTAATAAATTTTAGAAATTATTGCCATCAATAAAGTGGATTCAACTGAAAACAGTATCTACTTAGAAAGGTTTGTACTGAGAATTTCAATAGCTGTGTATCCATTTTTTTCCCACAAAGTAGATGATCAGTGAATAAAATATTGTTGGTTATTTGATGCACTAGATCCAACTAGTGTTGAAAATGGGACTGGTGTTTTAAAGAACAGTGAAAAAGAACAGGTAGAAATTTGAAAATATAATTCAAAGAGGGTGGATCACTGAAATCTGTATCAAGGATACTGTACCATTTGAATCATGTATAGATGGCATTTCTAGGTGGTACCTTTTGAGGATAATACTCACCATTGCCCTGCCACAGTTTGTAGCTGCTATTTGCACAGAGTGAATGCTTACAAATATTTATTGAAATTATTATTTAAATTAATTAATAAATGTTAACAAATATATGGTATGTGTGCATTCTGCTGAGTTTATATTGGAAAAAATTCCACAACAAATCAAAACATAAGACTAAATTTTACATAGTATCTAGCACATATCATCTGGGATCAAATACTTTTTTTTGGGGGGGGTCAAATACTTTTAATGAGCATCTGCTTTATGCCCACCACTGACACAAGGAAAAAGTTGTGAGGTCTAGCCATGAAGCAAATACTCAATTGAGAATGCTTCTTCTTCACGTGAAAGAGCAAAAAGAGGTGCTTGTTTACTTCCTGAAAGTAAAATATTTCTCCCCACATTGCCATTTTTCTGTGTATTAAGACTTTTGACATCAGTGTAGTTTCAGACATATTTAAATATCAAGTGATAATAACTGGATAAAGTCATAAAAAACAACAGAAGAAAAAAGAAATGTAACATACATTCATGTGTATAAACAAAGCTAAACAATATTTTAAATGAAGATTTAACACAGGTCAGTACATATTCTAACATGTTAGTTCTTTTAAGCCAAATATGTCCTTAAGATAGAAACATTAATTAATTTCAATAGAAGGTGTTGATTTTGATCCAAAAGATGTAAATTGTTAGCCTACTCACATGCCATCACAGACAAAAACAACAAAACCAGGAGAGAGACAACACTGGATAGAGACAAAGGATATTAAAGCAGCCAGCCAACTACTAGCTCAGACGAGAAGACAAATAGAGGTTGTGCGCTTCACCATTAAGGAACCAGTTAGAGCTGCATTCCGTGCCAGAACAGTTCTGCCAAAAAGAACTTTCAGTTCCAACTTACTCGGTGAGTCCTCCCCATAGAAACATTTTTGGCTTGTACAAGCAAACAAAGTGACAATGAAAGTTCTGTTCCAATGACCTTGTCTTTGAGATAGTGGTGACACATTGTAGGAGAATTAGAAAGTTACACTGAGGTCTGTAATGCTATTATAACCCATTGAGAACCAATCCAATCTGGGAGAGATATTTCCTGCGCTGTGCTCTCAGAGTGATGCATACAGCTAATTGTAAATATCTCATACGGAACTGCCACCTGCTTCCCTGAGTTACATCATTCAGAGTTAATTTATATTCAGGTGGCATGCACATCATTTTCTCTTAATTTCTGCCTAACAGTTCATTTTCTTTGGTTAGAATCAGCATTTCTCTCAAAGCATTTTGTAAAAGTACAACTTTGCCATACATAACCTTGACAAAAGCCCCAGACCCCATGACAGATATCTTAAAGGGAATGTATATAATAACAGAGAAAGGAAACTTCCCAGCCAAGAAGGACATTTAAAAAATCTAGATTCCTAATTTGAGTATTAGGCTGTCCCTTTAAAGCAGAAATGCCACCAGTTCATTATGTATTCTCTCAGTGTTGTAGTGGGAAGGGGGGTGGAGGAGGGAACACAACCTTAAATTCTTCAGAGCTGTCCTGGTTGGTTTATCTACTGTGATTTACTGTTGTGATTGTTGAGTAGCTGACCACTGATTTTAACACTGGGGTACAGAGGAGACAGATTGACATGGGTTTCATTAAAATTCAGGAAACTCAACTCCACAGAGAGCATGACTAACTTCCTTATACATGACAGGAATCCCCACAGATGCTACTTCACCCTTGCTAAAGGAATTAAGTCTACCAAAAGAAACCCTGACTATAAGCAGCCAATTCCCCAAATCTACAGGCTCATCTGCACAGATATTCTTTATACTGTCATTCTTAAGTACCTTAGGGTAGCTCTGAAAGACAGGGGGCCGAGAGGGAGCAGCCGCTGCTGCCTTCACTACCCCTCAAGCATGCTGGTGGCGTGGGGATGATGGGATTATAAAGTAAACATAATAAAACACAGGACCAGGGCATCCAGTGGACACAGTCTATTTGCTGACTTTTCTTTGCTTGGGAAGAGCAGAGATGAAATTCTTCTTATAATTACACAGAATCCCTGCACCAAATTGGCAGTTATTAAACTATTAGGCAAATGCACAAATGAGTATTGTGTTTGGTTCTTAGTTCAATTAACTTCCTTTCTTCTTCTTCTTTTCTCTCTCTCTCTGTTCTCTAGCATTATGCTTTTAAATTCCGCATTTCATCATCAAATATTTAAGTTGTCATGGAAAAAATAAACTAGCCATCACACATTCATTATATTGTGTCAAAAAGGACATGAAGGAGACAGCTTTCTTTTCCTTTTTCTTTTCTTTTTTTTTTTTTTTCTGGCCTCTGGTCTTGTCAATCAAAAACATGGTAATTAAATGGGGATGGGATGCTTTCAAATTAAGAACAAAAGAGGAGGCGTTTAATAGGATGAAGAGAAAAGTAATTAAAATAAATAAATAAAGACTCTATCTGTGTCTTTTGTCCTCAGATGAGCTGTCCTGAGCTGTGGTTTCCTCAGCTCAACTCCCCAAATCCCCTGATATACTACTTATTCATCTTCCTTCAGTTTCTGCTGAGAAAACAGTGTTAAGGTTTTTTGTTGTGTACTAGCTACACTATTTAATAAATGCTGAGAGTTTAATATAATGTTAAATATTTGAATACAATAATAATGGGGAATGAAATTTTCTCATTTTCCAGATTAGATACAATGAGGATAAACTGAAAGATACATATATTTAGCATTTACAAAGTCATTGACATAAAAATCATTGATTAGTCATTATTTGTTTTTCCTTGAATCAGGAATATGGTTTCACACCTATTAATTCATCACAGATTCTAATCCTAACATAGCTGCTGCAAACTTAAACCTCTTTCACCATAAATCAAGTTACAGCAGCAAATAGGGAATACGATTTATAATTTTTGTGCAAACTTTCGAATCTTGATCACCGCTTCCATAGACCAATGAATTTTTAATTTAGTGGTTTACCCCAAAAATGTCCTTGTGGTTAAAAGAAGTCAGAACTAAGTCTTTTTTTTTTCCAAGCTAATTGGTGATATTTTTTTAATTTTTTATTTTTGAACAACTATACAAGTGTTTAACAATATAATATAAAATGTGTATATATTCTGGATATTGCAATTACCCCCAGGACTGCCCCCCATTACCCTCCCTTATCCCGCCCTTCCCCTTCCCACTATATCTCTAAAAATAGTATTAGGTTGTAAAACATTACATCTTATCTGGATTTAACACATGCTAATAGACCAAC
>PVKS010044316.1:0-14393 GCA_004027875.1 Aplodontia rufa
ATGTTGAAGTGTTGGACCAATTTTGTCTTCTATCAGTTGCAACGTAGCTGGTTTAATACCAAGCTCCTTGATCCATTTTGATTTGATTCTTGTGCAAGGAGAAAGATATGGGTCTAATTTCAACTTTCTGCAGGTGGATGACCAGTTTGTCCAGCACCATTTGTTGAAGAGGCTGTCACTTCTCCATGTAATATTTTGTTTACATTCTTATGCAAAGACAATCTTTGCTTTCTGGAACTTAACAAATTTACACCTATATACTCCTTTTTGAGAGTAGGTGCTTTCCCTCTGAACAAAGTCCAAGTGGAGTGTGCAAGATCCAAGGATTTTTTCTTTTAAAGAGAGAATCAATGTCATTTAGATTTTCATCTGTTTTTTGTTTTTCCAACACATAGTTGTGTATATGGTGCTGGGGTTCAAACCTGAGTCCTAGTGCATACCAGGCAAGCGCTCTACGACTGAGCCACCACTCCAGCCCATTGGTCCAAGGATTTACAGAATTTAGGAGCTGTCAGAGATGATGTACATACTGGATTCTGTTAACTGAAATGTTTCAGCTCTTCTATTTGCTGCTAATTATTATTATTATTATTATTATTATTATTATTATTATTATTATTACTTATTCACTCTAAACCTCTGGGGGGCAGGAATGTGACCTGGGATGACAAACTCCACAGAGTAGTCTGAGCTAAACTTCCAAATTTCCAGCCAGCCAACAGTGTCTAGGGGAGGCAGGCCAGCTTCTAATCCCTCTTAGTTACCTTAAGCAGGGAAAAAAAAATACTGATTACCCATAGATAAAGGCAAGAACCTTTGAATACTTTCATAGATAATAATACAATTTAAGCCTCATTTTGAAGGGCAAGAAAAAGACTGGGAAATCTCTATTGACACTGGCGAATAAGCAGGCATCTGGAGGGCATTGGACTGTGCTGCTATGTTGCTCCCAAGTAAAGTTGCTTTTTGGCATACAACATGAAGTTATTTGGCTGTTCAGAAAGGTGCCAAAAGGCGAGAATTCAAGACGCCATTTTTGGAATACTCAGACTTATCGAAATCCAAATGAAAAGACAATGACAAACTGGAAGGATATCTCACGATTCATCAGACTACTTGACCAGGTGAACCCTGTTTGGGAAATATGTTACAGTTTGCTGCTTATTCTACTTCTTTGCTCTAAGCATCCACTACAATGGAAAGGCCTCAGAATGACTCCTGCGTATCTGGAAGTCTCCTCAGTCCATGCTGTCTGGGGCTCAAAAGATATACAGGCAGGAAGTGGGACAAGAGTAGGGGAAGGAAGGTCTGTTGGAAGCTGCATTTCCAGGCACAGGCTGCTCCTTGTGGACTGCGGAGCTGAGCAGTCCCAGCGTCAGCAGGTCGGCTGGAGACCAGGATTCAGATCACTGGGAGCTCATCTACCCAGATAACGTGGTCTCCAAGGAACCAGGTAGAAGGATTTCTAGTGAACAGATAAATCCCTGACTCAGCAGTGATTTAATTCTAGGTCTTCATTTTATAAGCTGCTTCATTTCCTACTGGAATTAGGATATAAATCCTAAATCATAGTATAAATTATTAAATAAAATTAATTTAAAAGGTGTACTACATGAGGATAAAATCATCTTACCAATCCTCTACCTATTATTTGATAGATATCTGCTTTAAGAGGGGAATATATTTTTTCCTAGATTTTTTTTTTTTTTAAGAGAGAGGGACAGTGAGGGAGAAAGAGAGAATCAATTTTACTTAGTTTTTCATGTGGCTTTCATTGCTCCAACATTTCATTGTGTATGTGGTGCTGGGGTTGGAACTTATGTCCTTTTGCAGGCCAGACAACTGTGCCACCGCTGAGCCACCACTTCAGCCCTTTTTTCTTGGATTTTAATGTAATCTTAAATACACTATAAGAATTGTGAGAAAAATAACATTTAAAAATCAATAGTTCTTCTCAGCACCTTTTAGAGAGGAGTTTTTGAAAGGTTCTGGTAAGTTATCTGTCACAGAGTTAATCCATAATTAACAACTATTCAGAAAAGATTGGAAATATAGAAATAGTAAAGCTAAGGTAGAAAATTATATACTTTTATACTTTGTCACTATATTGAAGGCAGTAGGATTAGATCCAGAGGGAAGATGCTGCTTCTACCAGGAAAAAAAAACACTTTTTAATACTGTTCCACTGAAGAACATTTGGAAATCTGATGGGGCCAGAATAGTTATTGAGAAGTTGTTTTAAATAAATATTTAATATTTATTTTAGTTAAAGTCACTTTTAAGTCCAAAACACAAGGAGTGCTGTGGCCTTCTCTATCTACTTCCTGGGAAGTCAGACTCAAAATGCTGAACTCTAGGTCAGAAAAATTAGTAGGACCCAGGATACAGCTCGTATCAGTGCTAATAAAGTTGTGTGATCATTTAAAAATGTTGTTTAGTATGCTGATCTCAGTTCTTTTGGATAACTATCAAGGAGTGGGATAGCTGGGTTATATGGTAGTTCCATTCCTAGTCTTTTGAGGAATCTCCATACGATCAATATGCTGCTTGTACTAATTTGCATACTACAGCAATACACACATTTCAATGTTTACAGCAGTGCAATTCACAATCACCAAGTTGTATGAAACCTGTCTAGATGCCCATCAAGAAAGGAATGGATGAAGACAATGTGGTATGTTTTACTCACCTTTTTTTTTTTTGGTGCTGTGACCAAAAGACCTGACAAGAACAATTAGAAAGAAAAGTTTATTTGGGGGCTCACAGTTTCAGAGGTATCAGTCCATGGATGGCTGACTCCATTGCTCTTGACCCAAGGTTAGGCAGGAGATTTTGATGGAAGGGTGTGGTGGAGGAAAGCAACATGGCACCAGGAAGCAGAGAGAGAAAGAGAGATAGAGTTCCTCACCAGGAACAAAATACGTACCCCAAAGGCATGCTCCCAGTGACCTACCATGTCCACCCATATCCTATCTCACTACCACTCAGTTAATCCCTATCAGGGATTAGGTTAAGGCTTTCATAACCCAATAATTTCACCTCTAAATTTTCTTTTTCCTTCTTTCTTCTTCTCCTTCTTCTCCTCCTCTTCCTCCTTCCCTCTCCTCCTCCTCCTCCTCTCCCCTCCTGCTTCTCCTTCTTCTATTTTTGCTACCAAGGATTGAACCCAGGGGTGCTTAACTACTGAGTTTGGTCCTTTACATACTTTTTATATTTTGAAACAGGACTTCACTGAATTGCTTAACTGGCTTTGAACTTGTAATTCTTCTGCCTTAGCCTCCCGCTGCTAGGATTTACTGCACAATACCACAATTGTGCCACAATACCTGGCACCTCTAAATTTGGTTGCATTGTCTCACACGTGAGCTTCTGCAGGACACCTCATATCTAAATTATAACATGGTATGTATACACAATGGAGTTTTACTCAGTCATAAATGATAATAAAATTATATCATTTTCTGGTAAACAGATGAAACTGGAGGACAAGATGCTAAATGAAATAAACCAGGTTCAGAAAGTTAACAGTTGAATGAGTTTTCTCTCATATGTGGAAGCTATGAGATCTCACAAAAATAGAAGGGAGAATAGCAGCATAGGGGAAGGGGTTTAAGAGAAAGGAGAAGGAGAAAAGGGGAGGAAGCACGTGCAGGTATGAATACCTCACAATGAATCCCACTTCTATATATAGTTAAATGCATCAATTTAAAAAACAAAAAACAGAAGAAAAGCCAATCCAGTGGAGGAAGGGGTCAGTAGGAGGGAGGAAGAAAGAGAAAGGGGATGTTGGGCATGGTGTCATACACCTGTAATCCCAGTGGCTCAGGAACCTGAGGCAGGAGGATCACAAGTTCAAAGCCAAGCTCAGCAACTTAGCGAGGCCCTGAGCAACTTAGTGAGACCCTGTCTCAAAAATGTTGCTCAATGGTTAAGCACCCCTGGGTTCAATCCCTGGTACCCCCCCCCCCAAAAAAAAGGGAATGGGAAATACCGGGGAATGAAATGGAGCAAATTGTGTTTCATGCATATATGTCCCAAAGAATCCCACTAATACATACAATTATAATGTGGTTATAAAAACATAGTAAAATTGGCCATTAGAGAAGACAATATTATGGCTTTTGCAGCCAAATTTATGGAGATGGAAAGAATTATGCTCAGTGAAGTATCCCAATGGGGAAGCAGTAGGTTAGACAGCTAAGCTAACAGTAACTTCAAATTGTATGATTCTCAATGCAACAGGGGGATGGCTCCTTAGGTTACTTGGAGGTGTAGGGAAGGGGAGGGGGAGGGGGAGGGTGTATGAAGAACTCATAGGAGACTAGAGAGTGGGAATATGGGGGAATCATCTCAGAAGCAGATGCCATTCCTCCACAAGATACCCGTTTAACGCAGGAGTTCTTCTGGGAAAAACAGCAACAGGGGAAACCCAAGCTGGGCATCCATGATTTGGCATTACCCCTGGATAACTAAGTATATATACATTGGTTACTGATGGTTTGATAATGTTTCCCCCTCAATTGTATCTCTATATACATCTAATAAAAAATAGTAAAAGTAGATAAAGGATGAAAATATTGATTCTTGTTACTCGTGTTTCCACCCCCACTTGGAGTGGACATAGCCCAGAGCAATTAGTGTGTCTGTTCTGAAATGTTATCAGGCAAACAAATGAATACATCTGTGGACCTTTCCCATTAAAAGATCCTTGAGAAAGCCCCTTCATGTCAGAAGCTGAGTCTGGCTGGATTCCTTTCCTACCTGCATTGCCCATGTTTTCATCCTTAGATTAACAGTGGAACTGAATTACCTGTACGTCCCAGTTTCAGCCATGGGGCTGGGGTGGAAGAACGCAGATGGAACTAATGAGGTTATTGTGCAGAAAGCGTGATATTCACTCTCAAGTGACCTTGTTTTGTGTGCATACATGGAGAAAAGTTTAACAAGCCATCATTGACTAACAATGGGGGCAGAGGAAGGCTCTCAAACCAAGGAGCAGAGATTATCGCTTTGTGAGGACAAATTTGATTAAGAGGCAACCCTTGCGCACTTTTCGTGGGATTAAATAGGGAGCCAAATGCTTAGCTTCAATATAACCATCTTTCCAGCAGCCTTGAGAAAAAAGCTGCCTGTCAACACTTGGGTAAACACTATGAGTGATGGAAGGAAAAGTGCTCCGAGGCAGGAAAGCGATGGGCATTGAAAGTTTATAAGTCCTGCATGCAACTCATGAAAAGACCAGAATGCTCATAAAAAGAATGTATTCTGTGCCCTCCCCTCTGCAGCCTCCACATGGTCCCCACAGCCTCTAGTCTCAGGAATCCCCTCTGCTTGCAATGGATACAGCAAGAACTCTAATGTTTGTGCCAACCAAGTGAAAGAACCCAGTTAACATAAACCCATGAGACATCCTTTATAGTCACACACATGGTTGCTTCCCCAGTTCCTTCATAGGGCAGCAAAATGCTAGACATGGAGACATAGGCCCAGCAAATAGCCTTTTGCTGTAACATTACAAGGAAATATGAACCAGATTCAGATGAACACTTTAAGTCTGGATACACAAAATCTGTTCATGTAGCCTAATGTTTAATTTCTGTTCAAAGCCTCTAAAACAAAATGTAGTGAATCATCACTTACTCAGAAAGCACGGGTGGTGGCAGAGCCAAGGAGTTGAGGTGGAGGGCACTGGAAAGGAGGAGTGCAACGAAAGGCATCCAGAAGATCATTTGCACCAATTTCACTGCTAAAAATGTCCACTTCCTATCTGCAGGATCAGCTTGCAGAACATTTTATCTTTGTCTGTTGATGGAGAATCCTGTAGAATGATGGTCATTAAATCAACTAAATTACATTTGAGCACTACTGATTAGCATTCTTTAGGTTTTTCACATTGTGCTTGCACAAAAGAAGACAAAAAAAAAAAAAAAAAGACTAAACCTAGTCTCTATCTTTGAGCCGCCTATAGTGTGTCAGGAGAGTTTACAGAAACTCCCTAGGAGATGGTCTACAAAGTACTAATTGACTTCAAAGCAGAAGCAAACTGTTAATTCAATTATCCATCCACTCATTTATTTATGTTTAAGATACTTAAGGTCTAGGAGATTGTATCAGGACACGCTTAAAGCTGATTTTTAAAATTTCCAGTTATTTTCTTTTTAGTTTTATCTTCTTTTCTAAAACCTTTCTATCACAAATTTTTCTAAAAGCAGTCTGGAACTAAACTGCAATTAAATTAACAACTTAAAACATCTAAAACATAAGCTAAGCTTCTGGAAATATGGGACAAAGAGCTTTGAAACAGAAAATGAGTATCCCAAAATTCATGCACAGCTCTATAATTCTACAAAATTGCCCTCAGACCCTCTTCCAGAGTACTATAAAACATGCTTATAAGTTGAAAACAGAAAGACACGTTGATACCAGTAAAAGTGACAGCCGACAGCAGAGACAAGAGATGGAGAAAAATGTTTAAAGCAAACAGAAGATTTCAAGGATAGTTATCGAAAGATATAATACATGGGCAAAATTAAAAAAAAGTTCTCTCCGTTAGACTGAGCAACCAATTAGACATGCATGGTGATTACTAGAAGCAGCCGATACATTGACACATTGACGCAAGTCTAAAGGATCAGCTGATAACAAGGGGGAATGGAGGTAACAAGTGAAAAACTTCAAAGACCACAATGTTTTGGACCATTTGCTAGGAGCTAGGAGTTCTACCCACCTTAATAATCCCTGGGAAATCACATCATTATGTCATTGTTTTCCATAATGGTGGCCCTGAGTCATCAAGGAAAACCTTAAATCCTGTTTAGTATTCTCTATTTTAAAAAGCAGGAAATGTTTGGGGGCCAGGAGTCTGAATAATGCATTTTAGAGTTTTATAGGCAAGCTTTGGTTGGATACACATTTTTCATGTTCCCTAGGTACTGCAATCTCTCTAATTAATCAGGGATTAACCAATAAAATGCTCTTCTAAAAGTTTTCTTCAATAACTATCAACCATGTTAGCATACCATTAGAAATGGTTAGTCAAGAAAGTAATTATATTTTTCATATGTCTCCACAATTATTTTGAAAGACTAAATCTAACCTATTCTGGGAAGGAACTTTTGTGTAACATGTGTTTAGATGGAGAGATGAAGACAGGGAGGAAGTTGACAGGTAGAAACAGCATGAAGAATAGGTGCCCTTGGCTGTACTGGGGTTTTACAGAGGAAGGTTGATAAAGGAAGGACCCTATAGATGAGGTCATGGGGTGGAGAAAATATGGGAAAATGACCCGATGCCTCCACATGCCTTTTTTCTTTTCTTTTCTTAAAGAGAGAGAGAGGGGGAGACAAGAGACAGAGAGAGAGAGAGAGAGAGAGAATCAATTTTATTTAGTTTTTCATGTGGCTTTCACCACTCAGAGACCTCGTTGTGTATGTGGTGCTGAGGTTCGAACTCACGTCCTTACGCATGCCAGGCAAGCGCTGCAACTGCTGAGCCACCACTCCAGCCCCTACATGCCTTTTTTCAGTAGAAGAGAATATTACAACAGACATGTAATGTTTAGGCCCTAGGGAAGGGTCACACTTCTGTGGATGTTCCGTTCATCTTTCAAAGGGAGGAAGACGGTACTGGTACAGGAATGCATTTGAGAGACAGGCCCTTCCTTAAATGGAAGGGAGAATACCTTTCTCTGGGCCTCGCTTTCCTGGACCTTGACTTTGAGCTGTCTAGATATGCTGAGGGTGTTGTCTGAGGGAGCACCCTGGTGAGAACAGAAACTGCTCTCCTCACTAGAGCAGGAGAGAAGGAGGAGAGTCAAAACACACTCTAGAATTCAATACAAATAAGCAAGCCTTAGCTAATCAGCTCCAATTCTTAGCTGCAGGTGAGCTGTCTCTTTCTCTTAATAACCATAGAAGCCTTGCAGTCTTCTTGCATATTACACATGCGTCTCAAGTGGCCACCGAGCTCACAGCTTGCATCCTTGACCAATAACTTTCTAACCTGTCCACGCAGTCTTAGAGAATTATTTAGAAGATAACCTTGGTGAAGTTAATTTGCCTCACATGAGTAAGGTTTTACTTTCAGGCTTATTAGAGAATTCCTTGTGAAATAATGTCTTCTCTAGTTTTTCGAGTTCTTGATCCACACCTATCAAGTAATGTTTAGGTTAGATTATGCGGAGGCCAGTGATAATGTCCACTTGCTAGATTTTCCAGGACCTTTTTTGGTTCATTAGTCATTTCAAATGTTGGGTATCATGGGCACCAGAGGGTGAGTGGGGAAAGAGGTGTTAACAAAGATGGAAATGAATAATGTAGCAGAAATTTTTTAAACAAAATTATAGGCATAATTGTCATCCATTTTGTGCTCCTATTTTGGAAATTTACTAGAATATTGGGCATCACTAAATATGTCTAAAAAGACAGTCATGCAGAAGCGCAACTCAGTCATACCATTATTTCCAACCAATAGAACTCGTGGCATTTCCCCACAATCCTGGCCTCCGCTGCCTGCCTGAGTGGAATTCCCACTCCTTTTGGTATGGTTTTGGAAGTTGGGACACCATCTTTATCTACTGGCTTCTGTGGTATTTACTGCATCCAAAATGAAAGATCCTGCATTTAAATGTTGCCTGGAAAAAAACACAATATCTTGCTTTCTTTTATTCATTCATTTGAACTAATTATTGCTATCATAGTCTCTGGTGCATTTTTCCAAAACCATAATGATTTGAGACTTATAGACTACGGTGAAACAGTTGGATTGTTTTTTCAAGCAGGCAATTTTGTGAAGCAAATGGCAGTAATCTGAGCCACTTTTTGGTTTCTACAGATTTCATCCATTCCCAGGATGATTTCAGGGTCTGCACTCTTTCTTACCTGGAGGTTAACATCTTATGTTCAAAAATCTCACCTTTCTATCTCTCACATATAGAATACAGATTTGAGAACTTAAAATAAGACACATTTTTTTCATAGTTTTCCTTTCCTTACCTCCTTTGGGTCAGAGTATCTCTGAGTTCTTTGTAATTAGTTTAAAAGAAACATGGAAAAGAAAGTTACAGTTTTCAAACAAACTACATGTTTCCCATAGGAATTTATACTAAAATGTGTATTTATTTTAAAAAACCAAATGATATGAATATAAGAAATGCAATGCTGGGTCAGCCCAATGGTCTAACCAGCCTGTGGTTTCCAAGTTTCACAGTACTCCATTAACGTTGGCCTCAGAAGTTTTGGGATATATTCAAATTCCATTTCCTCTAATACTCAGATTTGGATTTACCATTCACAGATTCATCTATATCTTCTCTGAACTGATTTATGACTCTGGCTTTCATCAACAGAGAAATAATGAGTCCACATGGCAAGGGTACCACACCCTAAGTGCCGTGAGCAAGGGTACTGCTCCAGGGAAATGAAGAACTGGGATGGATAATTCAATCTATCATTCTTGGAGCTGGAGTGGTGGCTCAGCGGTTGGAGCCCTTGCCTGGAATGTGCAAAGATCTGGGTTCGAAGTGCTGCACCACACACACAGCTAAGTGTTGGAGAAACGAAGGCCAGATGGAAAAATAAATAAAATTGATTCTCTTCTCAATCTGTCATTCTTAGTCAGAACTATTCATTAGAAAATAAAATTCCCACAGGTAAAACTCTCCCCCATCCTGTGACCCTTCCTCCCAAAGACATAGCCAATTCGTGGCACCTGCTTTAACTCCACAATCTTTTCATTTACATCAGGTTCAGATCCTGTCTGTGATCCAGAGATCTATGAACTGAATAGAAAATCATCTGCTTCCAACATACCTCTGGTAGGCAGCTTCTAACAGACCCCAATGGTCCTTGCCTCCTGACATTTGTGGCTTTATGTTGTCCTCTTCCCTTGAGTAATTTGCTTCTCTTCAATAGAACATGGCAAGGTTGAGGGCACTCTGTTTGTATGATTAGGTTATGTAAGATAGTGACTCCATCTTGCTATCAGTCTCTCCGACTTTCTGGTTGTGATGAAGTAAGGTGCCATGCTGACAAAGCTCACATGATAAGGAACTGAAGGTGACTTTCAGACAACAGCCAGCAAAGAACCGAAGTCCTCAGTCGAACAGCCCTCAAGGAACTGAGTGCTGCCAATCATGAAGGTGAATTTGGGAGTGGATCCTTCCCCAGTGAAGCCTCAGTTGCAACTCTGGTCAGGATTGACAACTTAGATGAAGCTTTGTAAAAGACCCTGAATCAGAACAATGAAATAATATGTGTTGTTTAAACTAATATAAATTTTAGGGATTATTTTTACCTGGTGTTATAATCTGGGTGAAATGTCTCCCAAAGCTCACATGTTACAGGCCTGGCCTGTAGCTAGCGACATTATTGAAAGACAGAGGAAATGTTAAGAGATGGGGCCTAGTTGGAAGAAAGTCACTGGGGCGTGTCCTTGAACTGCCACACCATCCCCACCAAGATATTTCTGCCTCACCATAGCAATGGAGCCAAGAGACTATGGACTAAAATCTCTATAACCATAAGGCAAACTAAATCTTTTTCTCTTCTAATTTATTTTCTCACAGTGACAGAAATGTGACCTACACATTTAGCAACAGATAATCAACAGCATTCTGTGCATCTAATGTACAATAAGACAGGAACAGGATAATTGCAATGAATACTCCCACTTGAAAAGGTGAAGAAATTCTAAAATTTCATTAGGTAAATGCTGTGGGAATTCCTATCATTCACTACCCAGGTCCCTGTATCCAGCTTGATTAAATACCCATTCTACATCATGGGGACAGGTCTCAAATCTATGTTTTTTTCATTGTTCTTGGCTCTGTCTTTTCAGAGGCCTTTTCCATTGCATCATACTCCTTGTTCTCATGGAAAAAGAACATTGGAGAATATGGCCTCCTTATAAGTTGAACAGCTTTTTTTCCCATCTCTTTTCCTATAGAAAGTTGAGGCCCATAAAGCATATCCATAATCCTTTTTTTTTTATTTTTGAGACAAGCCTTAATTTCTCCAGACTTAATTACCTCTTCTTGGGGCACATTCAGGCTTCTGTGGGATCTGCCCATAAGATATCCAAAAGTTCTTTTGTCCACTGAAGGAATTGACTAGACAGACACACCTTGGTCCTTACAGAAGATTTAACAACAAACATTAAAGCCGTATTCTGGATTTGATCTTTACTCTAAGATCATGACTTACTGATAGCACCCTGGATTTCACTTTTGTTCAAGCTGTGGTTTAATACCCACACCTTCTAGAACCTTTCCTGAGTTCATCTGTTTTTTGTAGTACTTCAATAAATGCAGCTTATGCCTTCAACATTCTGCTTCAAGACTTCTTTCCCCAATCCATTAATTAGGTACCCCCCCTTTTTTTGATCTTTCAAGTTACCTCAGGTGACAGTTTTCCCAAAGGTTTTGCTACTACATAACATAGATCAGTATTTGTCCAGCTTCCTCTAACAATTTACTTTGCTGTGCACCACCCAATTCCAGAACAAATGCCACTTCCGGGAATTAACTTCTCTGTCAGCTCTTGCTGCTTAACAGTCACAAAAATGACAGCAGTTTACAACAACACACATTTATGGCACTTTCTAGATCTAGGGTGTTTCTGCTTCAGGCTGTGAGCCCACTGGGCTTGGCTGTAGTCTGAAGTTCTATGTGAGAGAGCAAGGCCAAGCTCAAAAGCATGTTTTAGACTCAGTGCACATCACAGCCATTTAGATCCTATCGCCCAGAGCAAGTCACATGGCCAAGTTCAAAGTTAAGGAGTGGAAAGTACATTTCACCATCATGAGACCATGCTGAGAATACGGATACAAAATATTACTACATCAGAGGAAAGAACTGCAAACAATACTTCAATCTATCATGCTAAGTGATATTTTGTTTGAATAAAGTCTCTATGCATAAAAATGCTTTAAGTTCCTGGTCTAGAAGATTTCTAAATCCAGGTTTTAGAAGTGAAATAGAGTCTTTGCATCAGTAAGGTGTAAACAAGCAATTGTAGAAAGAGGTCAGTTCTGTTTGGAAGCAGTATATCTCATCAAGCACCTGAAGATAGGAAAGATAGGACAAACATGCTGCACAATTAACCAGTGTATCCAGAATTAGCCCACTATTTACTATAGGATATCATTTTTCTTTCTTTCATTTTTTGTTTTTTCTCATGTCTTAAATTGCTCAGATTAGATAGACTCATTCAATTTGAAGTTCAAAAATATATTCCAGGAACCCATGTTCACATCAGCACTAAACACAATGTTATATTTAATGTTCAAAAGACAGAAACAACACATCACCAGAAGTTGAATGAACAAAATATTGTGTATCTACACAATGGAAAATTATTCAGCCTTAAAAAGGAATGAAGTTCTGATACATGCTACCATATAGATGAACCTTGAAAATATTTGCAGGGGCTGGAGCGGTGGCTCAGTGGTTTCGGCGCTTGCCTGGCAAGCAGGAGGACCCGGGTTCAAACCCCAGCACCACGTACACAACTGAGTGTTGGAGCAACTAAAGTCATGTGAAAAACTGAATAAAGTTGTTTCTTTCTGTCTCTCACTGTCCCTCTCTCTTTAAAAAAGAAAAAAGAAAATATTTGCAAAGTGGAATAAATCAGACACAAAGGGCAAATATTGTATAATTCCACTTACATAAAGTACCTAGAATTAGAATAGTCAATAGTGTTTATTATGGGCTAGGGGCAGGAGTTATTATTTAATGGATACAGAACCTTAGTTTGGGATGATGAAAAAATTCTGGTGGTGATGGCTGCACTTGTGAATATTACTTAAAGTTGTTGAACTGTACACTCAAAAAGGATTTTTTTTTTTAAAGAGAGAAGGACAATGAGTGAGAGACAGAGAGAAACAACTTTTATTGAGTTTTTTACATGGCCTTCATTGCTCAAACACTTAGTTGTGTACGTGGGTGCTGGGCAAGCGCTGTAACGGCAGAGCCACCGCTCCAACCCCACCAAAAAGGATTTTTAAGTAAGCCAGGCATGGTGGCACATGCGGCTCAGGAAGCTTAGGCAGGAGGATTCAGAGACAGCCTCAGCAATTTAGTAATTAAGGCCCTAAGCAACTTAGCAAGATCCAGTCTCAAAATAAAAAATAAACAGGGCTGGGGGTGTGGCTCAGTGGCTAAGCTCCTCTGGGTTCAACCCCTGGTACTATAGGATAAAATAAAATGATAAATTATGTTTATATATTTTATAATTAAATTACTTGCCTCACAGAAATATATATATATATTATAAAGCTAAATACAAACAATTAAGATAATCTATACCACTGTACCTCTCCATCATAATGGGTAAGTAGAGTTGGCTATATTTGATCATTAACTTATAGGCCAAATAAAAATGAGAATTGAGAAAGACTGAGAAATTCTTGTGACAAATATATACTTCAAATAAAATTAGACTTCTACAAAGACATGGTAAAGCTATTATGATTGAAAATTCATTTATTTCAAGTTTATATTCTTGTTCAGAAAACCAGGAGACAGGGGCTAGAGCGGTGGCTCTGCAATTATGGCGTTTGCTTGGCAAGTCCGAGTACCAGTTCAAACCCCAGCTCCAAGGACACAAGTCTCAGAGCAATGAAAGCCACATGAAAAACTAAATAAAGTTGGTTCTCTCTTTCTCTCTCACTGTTTCTTCATTTTTTTAAAAAAAGAAAACGAGACAAGTCAGAACCGTGGCAGCCTTTCGACGTCAGCACTTGCACGTGTGGAACTGTAGTAGCCGAAGGAATGCACTGCTGAGATCTCCCTTAGTGGACCCCCATTCAAGGGGTGGTGTGCAGTTGGCCTCCAGCAGCCGAACCTTCAGTCTATCAGTGTCCATGTTGAGGCAATGCTCCCTGGGCCTCTTCAATGACAGAGCTTGGTGGAACTCCAGTGAAGGGCCAGCCCTACCTTATACAGGGCTCTTCTAATTGGCAGACTTTACTCTGACACTTCCCACTAGTCTGGCCAAGAATTTCTCAGAGCTGCACTGAAGCCTGGATGCTCCTTCTTTCAACAGTTGTCAGATTAACATCACAGGTTGAGGCTCCCCCATCTACTCCTGCTCCTCCTTCCTTTATCCTTCACAGGCATTTTCCCCAGAAGTGCATCTCCTACTCTGTCTAGTGCCTGCTTCCTGAAGGGCCTAAGCTGACAAAAAAGCATTGTGAGATAGGTTTTGTTTGCATGATGAGTTGATTACTAAAAAAGTACTGATATGCTCGTAATCCAAGCTATCAGGGAGATTGAGGGAGGACTTAAAGTTCAAGGCCAGCCTCAGCAACTTCCAAGACACTGTTTTAAAAGAAAACAAAAAAGCTGGGGATGTAGCTCAGTAGCAGACAGCCCCTGGGTTCAGGTTCAATCCCCA